>PVKC010032635.1:0-14391 GCA_004027635.1 Crocidura indochinensis | reverse complement strand
AAAAAAAATAAGGCCTCCCAATTCTCATTACAGGCTGTGTTCTTTACACTGACTGTATAGAAAGAGGAAGTACAGTAAATGCACCCCATATAGACCTCAACCCAGACCTTTGCCGGGTCTGTATTGTGAATTTGGGGACAAAAAATTAAAAAAAAATCCAGAGGACTTTTCACCCTGAACATTTATTGTAGGGACTTGACTTATGCCTCAATTGACTGCACATCGACCAAGATGTCAAACTCAAGATTCCAACCTTAGAATTGGCATAGTTCTAATTACAGAAGACTGACTACAACAGCCGTGGCTGAGTAGAACTTTTCTTGAGATCATAAGGCTGGACATCCTTGGAGTTGCCTGGAGTCTGTAGTCATTCTTGTGATAGTATGCTTCATTGGTAGAGACACACTGTATCTCTTAGACCAAGGGAATTTCTTAACTAATTTCTTCCAATGTTTACTGTAACACTTGCCATATCTGCCCCTTTTTAAATTTTATTTATATCTTTTAGATAAGAGCCCCCATCTTTTTAATAGAACATAGAACCTGAATCATTTTGTTTTGCCTCATATTTCTATATCTTCCTACAAAGTGAGAGAAGGAAAAAAAAGTGAATGGGACTAAGGGGACAAGTAATCTCAGGGCATTGTGTGGGAAAAAATGGTCATGACTAAATACCCAAAACAATGTATTCTACAATAGATTCAAGAGACCCGAACTATAACAATGTAAACATAAAATGGACCTTTCTGTGTTAAGACAAAATGGTAGATCAGAAGCTAAGGGAGGAGATATGGAATGCAAGCTGGAGATTCTGATGGAGGGAGCTCAACAATGGTGGTGGGAATGAAACTAATTCACTGTCACTATATGTGAAATACAATTGGGAAAAACTTGTAATTCACAATGGTCGCAATAAAAAATTAAAAAAAAAATTCTAGATGGCTTTTCTACATTGTATATCTGGGCTCCTCAAATATATTCCTAGAAGTGGTATTGCTGAATCATATGGAAACTTAATTTCTAGTTTTTAGAGGAACATTCATATTGTTTTCAAAAAAGATTGGTCCATTCAACATTTCCATTATAGTGAATGAGAGTTTCTTTTTCTATAATGTTTGTGCCAAGGCCCGTGTCAATATTGACTAATATAGTGGCCTTCATATTTTTTTGTAGCTGGATATTATTACCATAGTATCTTTATATATATATATATATATATATTTCACAAATTAGTGAAATAATTCTACCTCTTCTTCTGAATCATTTTGCTCAACAAAATGCTTTCCATATTAATCCATGGAGTAGCAAATTTCATGATTTCATTTTTTCTAATAGCAGTGTAGTATGCCATTATGTAAATGTACCATGCATTTGTTTGTTTGTTTGTTTGGTTGGTTGGTTTCTGGGTCACACCCGACAGTGCTCAGGGGTTACTCCTGGTTCCATGCTCAGAAATTGCTCCTGGCAGACACGGGGGACCATATGGGGCACCAGGATTCGAACCGATGATCTTTTGCATGAAAGGCAAACGCCTTACCTCCATGCTATCTCCCGGGCCCACTGATGTGTTTTCAGATACTTGGGTTATTGACAAACTCTGGCTATTCTAAATAATTCTGCATTGGATATATGATTACAAAGATCTTTTCTGCATTCTGCTTTTGTGCACCTAGTTTATGTTCCTAGGTGTGGTATTTCTAATTCAAATCAGTAATGAATGATAATTGCTTTCTCATTGCATCTGCAACAACACTGGTAGAAGTTGTTCTTTATAATGTGTGCAAGTCTCTGTGATATGAGATGGTAGCTCCCTTTGTTTTGATTTATATATACATCACTATTAATGATGGAGAGGATTTTTGGCCATCTGTATTTCCTTTTTGAGAAACTTTGTTCAGCTGCTCCTCCCATGATGGAAGAACTCATGATGGAGTTAGGTTTTTTTTTTTTATTGTTAAACTCTACTAGTGACTTATGTACATTAGATGATAACCTTTGGATGATAATCTTTAGATATTGGGTGGATAGTTTCTCTCATTTGTTTTTTTTAATTTATTTTTTAAACCATACCTAGATTTTTTGTTTTGTTTTGTTTTTGGGCCACACCCATTTGACACTCAGGGGTTACTCCTGGCTATGAGCTCAGAAATCGCTCCTGGCTTGGGGGGACCATCTGGGACACCAGGGGATTGAACCGCGGTCTGTTCTAGGCTAGCACTTGCAAGGCAGACACCTTACCTCTAGAGCCAACTTCCCGCCCCCCCCTTTTTTTTTTGGGTTTGGGCCACTCCCGTTTGATGCTCAGAGGTTACTCCTGGCTAAGCACTCAGAAATTGCCCCTATTGCCCATATTGACCATATGGGACGCCGGGGGATAGAACAGTGGTCGCAATCTTTCCTTGGCTAGCACTTGCAAGGCAGACACCTTACCTCTAGCACCACCTTGCTGGCCCCATTTCTCATTCATTCTTATCCTAGTCTTATTCTCATTCTAGTCTTTATTAGAAGGCTTCCTTAGAATTCTCATTCTAGTCTCATCCTAGTAAACATTGCCTTTGGGGTGCAATAGAATTTTAATTTAAATTCTTTATATTTTGCTTTCACTAGCTTTGCAAGTGGAATTTTATTATTGACAATGTCTTTATCATCAATGTCATGGAGTGTTCTGCCTACATTTTACTCAATGTACCCTATGGATTTTGGTCTAATATAAAATTATTTAATCAAAATTGATTTCATGTTTGTGCTTGGCAGTAAATAAATATCTGAGTTTACTTTTTTACATGTAGTTGACCAATTTTCCTAACACCACTTGTTGAAGCGGTTTTGCTTGCTCACTTGGTATTTGTTAACTTAATAAAATATAAATTGATTACATAACTGAGGATCATTCTCAGAATACTCAAGTCTGTGTCATTGATCTGAGGGGAAATATTTATTTCAATACCAAGCTTTTTTAATAACTACTGTTTTGTAGAACAATTTGAAGTTGGGTAAAGTGATGCCTCCCATCTTCTTTTCCCCATGATATTTTTAGCTATTCATGGAGGTTTATTGTTCATATAAACTTCAGGAGTGTTTGATCTATTTCTTTGAAAAGTATCATGGGAATCCTAATAGAAATTTTTTAAATCTGTACAGTGCTTTGGGAAGTATCACCAATTTAATTATGTTAAATTGTAAAGTAATGTGTTTCCATTACATTTTGTATTCTATTTCTTTTTTAGGGGGAGAGGGGTGTTATTGAAACCATTGTAATTTAAAAAGTTTTTCAGAGTTGGGTTTCAGACATATAATTATCAGTATCAATTCCACCACCAGCTTTGACCTCTTTCCACTAGTGATCTCAGAGTTATTCCTATAACAGTGCCCATTCCCCTATCCAGCCAGGATAATAGGAACATTATAAGTTTTGATTGTTAAACTTTTATTCTCTTGATTTCTTTGTTCTTGACATTGACTTGGATATTAATTCTCATCTTTTTTAATAGCATCAATGTATCTTAGATGTCGTAGTCCCTAGCCTCTATCCTTTCATATTTGTGTTTCTCCTCCTTCACTCAATTTTTTTCCTTCTCCTATCTATACTCTGGGGCCAAGTGTGTTTGCGACAACTCCCATTAAACTATATAATTTCTTCATGCAGTTATTCTAAATACCATATATAAGTGATATTCTGTAACCTGACTCAGGCTTAATTTATTTAGTGTGATATCTTCCAGAGCCATTCCTTTTTCAGCAAATTATATGATTTCATAATATTTTGCAGCTTCATACTATTTCATTGTATATATGTAGCACATTGTCACAATTCACTCATCTGTTGTTGGACATCTAGGTTGATTTCAATTCTTAGATATTATACTGAGTGCTGCAATAAATCGTGTGTGCATACATCCTTTTGGGTGAATATTTTTCTGTCTTGTGGATAGATGCCCAAAATTGGGATTACTGGTTTTATGGCATTATTCGTATATTGAGAACTCCATCCTGTTTTCCATAAGGGTCGTGTCAGGCAGCATTCTCACCAGCAATGGATAAGAGCTCCTCTCATCACAACTTCACCAACACAAATTGTTTCCCAAATTTTTGATTTGTACTGTCTAGTGTAAGATACCTCATTGTTGTAGTATATGATACTAGTGTAAGATACTCATGTAAGATACCTCATTGTTGTCTTGATTTATATTTAACTAATAATTAGTGATGATGAGCATGTTCTCATGTGCCTGTTAATCCTCTGTTGGCCTTCCTTAGACATATGACTGTTCATTTCCTCTCCCCATTTTTATGGGATTTTTAAGTTCTATAGAGTTAAGCTTTACATATTCTAGATATCAAATATTTATCTGATATGTTCAAAGCAAAAATTTTCTCCCACTCAGCTGCCTTCTTTTTTATTTTTTTTATTATTTTTTTATTTTTTGCCACATCTAATGGTGTTTAGGGGTTATTTTTGGCTCTATACTCATATCACTCCTGGATAGGGGTACCACATAGGATGCCAGGGATTGACCTTGAGCTTGACCTTGACCTTGAGGTTATCCCAGATAGTCTTCAAATGTCCTACCACTGTGCTATCACTCCAGCCCCTCAGCTACCTTATAATTTTAGCCAATTATTTTTTGGGCCATACGGAAACTTTGTATTCAACTTTGATTCTATAGTCCTCAATATTGACATCCTATCGTCGAAGACTTCTTTGATGTCTAAGTCTTATATACTTCCTATGTTTTCCTTAGTAAATGTTTTGGATTTGGGTTTAATTGCACAATCTTTGATTGACTTTGAATTGACATTGTGTAAGGTGTGAGATAGAGATCAATCTTTTATCCAATTGTTTCAACACCATTTATTGAAGAGACTGTCTATTCCATTTCAAATTCTTGGCTCCTTCATTTCAAAGATTGATTGATGATATACTTGGGTGTTTCCCTCATTTCTGGAAGCAGTGTTTTGTAGTTTTCTTTGCAAATCTTGCAACTCTTTCATTGCATTTACATCAAGGTACTTGATTTTCTTAGACACAATTGTGATGAGGTTGTTTTTAAACATCTATTTTTTCTTTTTGGTTATTTGTATATATGAATTGTTGGCATACTAATTTTTACACTGCCACTTTATTATACAAATTTACTATTTTATAAGTTTTCTTTTGTAGATACTTTAAGAATTTCTTAATAAAGTATGTTATCTGCAAACAGTGAGAGTTTTACCTCTTTTTTATTATGTGGATACATTTGTAATCTTTTACTTTCCTAAAATGTGATGACAAATTCTTCCAGTACTATACTGAACAGAAGTAATCAGAACGGGCAAACATTTTGTGCCAGATCTTAGGGAAAACTATTTTAGTTTTCAATATTTACTACCAATCTTGCTATTAATTTGTAATATATGGCTTTGACTACACTGAAGAAAATTGCTTCAAATTACATTTTGTTGAGAACTTTTATTATGACTAGAATGAATCTTCTTAAATGCTTTTCTGTGCATTTATTGATACGATCATACTATTTAAAATTTTTTTGTTCTTTTTTTTGGGGGGGGGCATGCCCAGTAACATTCAGGGGTTACGCCTGGCCAGAAATTTTTCCTGTCTTGGGGGGACCATATGGGATGCCGGGAGATCAAAACATGATCTGTCCTAGGCTAGAGCCGGCAAGACAGACTCCTTACCGCTCCATGACCACTGCTTCGGCTCCTGATTTTAAATTATTTGATTAACATATATTTGTTGCATTTGTTATATATGTGTTATATTTGACTTGTATATCTTAAACCATTAGATTGACTTGTATATATTATATTAAACCATCCTTGCATTTCTGGAATGAATCTTTCTTGGTCATGGTGTATGATCTTCTAGATGAATTGTTAGATTCTTTCGTTTTTATTTCTTTATTTAAACACCTTGATAACAACATAATTGTAGTTGGGTTTCAGTCATAACAAGAACACTCCCCCTCAACCATGCAACCTTCTCATCACCAAAGCCTCCATCTCTTACCTCCTCACCCCTCCACCTGTATTTGAGACAGACTTTCTATATCCCTCACTCACAGACACTATTCTTTGTGAAGATCTTTGTATCTTGAACCATTCCTTTAGGCCCTCATCTCTGAAAATTATTTCAATATCCTTAATTTTTCTTAAAACCCATAGATGAGTGAGACTATTCTGTGTGTCTCTCTTCCTCTCTAATTTCACTCAGCATAAAAGGTTCCATGTACATCCATGTATAGGAAAATTTCATGATTTCATCTCTCCTGACCACTGCATAATATTCCATTGTGTATATGTACCACAATTTCTTTAGCCTATCATCCATTGAAGGGTATCTTGGTTGTTTCCAGAGTCTGACTATTGTCAAAAGTGGTTTGATGAATATAGGTGTGAGGAAGGGATTTTTGTATTGGATTGTTGTGTTCCTAGGATATATCCATAGGAGAGGTATAGCTGGATCAAATAGGAGCTCAATTTCCATTTTTGAGGAATCTCCATATTGTTTTCCATAAAGGCTGGACTAGACGGCATTCCCACTAGCAGTGAATAAGTGTTCCTTTCTCCCCACATCCCCACCAGCACTGATTTTTCTTGTTCTTTGTGATGTGTGCCAGTCTCTTTGGTGTGTGATGATACCTCATTATTCTTTTGATTTGCATCTCCCTCATGATTAGTGATGTGGAGCATTTTTTCATGTGCCTTTTAGCCATTTGTATTGCTTTTTTTTGAGAAAGTTCATTTCTTCTCTCCATTTTTTCATGGGGTTAGATTTTTTCTTGTTAAGTTTTGTCAGTACCTTTTCCCATTCTGTGGGTGGCTTTTGCATATTAGGCATTATTTACGTTGATGTAGAGAAGCTTCTCAACTTAATATAGTATCATTGATGTATATCTGCTTCGACTTGCTTGGAGAGTGCTGCTTCATCCTTGAAGATGCCTTTAGTTTCAGTGTTGTTGAATTCTTTCTGCTAGCATTTGTTAAAAATTTTTGCTGATTCTCATTTTTGGTGCTATTCTGTTTGTGTTTGTTGTACAGCAAATTTTAGCATAATAGAAACTATTTGGTGCTGTTTCTCTTTCTTCTTTTTTCTGGACGATCTAAAAAGGATTGGTAGTAGGTTCTCTTAACAGGTTTGAAAGAACTCATCTAGGCCTGGACTTTTGTTTTGGGGAAACCTTTTGATTACCATCTCAATTTCCTCAACTTCCTCAACAGTGATAGGACTGCTCAGAGATTCTTCATATTCCTGGTTCAAATTTGGGATATATACATATATACACATATATATGAGTCTATGAATTAACCATTTCTTCTTTCTTTTAAGTTCTCTAATTTTATTGCATGAAAATTCTTTTTTATTGAATAAAGTAATTGTTGATTACCCTTTGAATGTCTGTAATTTCTGTGTAACTGTGAGACATCCCCTCTTTCATGTCTGATATGTTTTATTTGGTCTCTATTTGTGAGCCATCTAATGGCTTATTGATATATTTTTAAGAACTCTTACTTTATTTGATCTTTTGGGGTTATTTTGTTTTTTGGTTTCCAGTTCATTAACTTATAGTCTAAGTTTTATTATGTTCTTCTCCTTGCCTGCTTTCAGCTTATTTTGTTGGTCATTTTCCAATTTCTTAAAGTATGCAGTTAAGTTATTTATGTGTGCCCTTTCTTCCTTCCTGATGAATGCTTGCAAAGCTATAAAATTTCTCTTAATACCACTTTTTCTGTGTCCTATAAATTCTGATTCCTCACATCCTTATTTTCATTTGTTTCCATGAATCTTTTGATTTCCTCTTTTACTTTCTCTTTGACTCAGTGCTTGTCCATTAGTGAGCTATTTAATTTCCAGGTGTTAAAGTTATTTCTGATATTGTTTATAATTCGTTTCTGCTTTCAATGCATCATGGTTTGAAAAGATTTTTATCTCTTGATGCATGGATGTATGTTTTGTGGTGCAGAATGCCATCTATATTGCAGAATGTTCTACGTTTGCTGAACAAGAATATGTATTAAGCTTTGAAGGATAAAAATGTGTATATATTTTAAATATATAAATGCATATATGTTAACATATATAATACATGCTAACATCATTTATTCCATTTCTTCCTTCAAAACGTGTAAATCCATGAGGCCAGAGTGATAGCACAACAGTAAGGCGTTTGCCTTGCATGTGGCCAACAAAGGATGGACCCTTTTTCAAATATTGGAATCCCATATGGTCCCCTGACCCTGCCAGGAGCAACTTCTGAGCATAGAGCGAGGAGTAATCCCTGAGCACCGCTGGGGGTAGAGAAAGGGGATAAGAAAGGAGTTAGAGAGAAAACCGGAGGGAGAGCCATCATAATCAGAGATGCAGCATCAGATTTAGCATCCGCAATTCAGTATCATCGGAGAACTAGCAGCAGTGGCTTCACCAAAGGGAGTTAGCCTGGAATCCATTTAGGAAACCTGGTAAAAGCAACTGAAAGGGAGACAGAGGCAGAGAGAGCCCAGTAGAAGTAGGGTAGTCACTGCTAGGAAAAGGCTTAGTTTAAGAGGTCATGTGAAGAGGTACATGGCCGCAGGTACTGTGAAATAAAGCTGGCTGACTCCTGACACTACATCTGACTGCTTTGTGCATCTCTCTGTCCTCACCCTGCAGCCTTCAGACCTGCCAGACCATGGGGGCTGAGGGAGCCTGGTCAAGCCCAGAAAAGTCTCACCATTCCCACTACAACAGTGGGACTCTAATTTATATTAAGACAAGACTCCTTTTCCTTAAAAATAGACCCTTCAGTTCTTTTAAGTTTTGTTTTGGGTCTGTATAGTCTCTGAGCTGTTGTTTATTTGTGAAGCAATGTATAATTCCCTCAAACTTAAAGCAGATTCTGACTTGGTGAAATACTCTTGATAAAGCATTCATTACATTTAGATATTTTTTTTCTCACCATAGCTCATCACTGCATTTGGACCCAGAGAATTGCTTATGGTAAATTTGCTGTACAAATGAACTATCTTTCTTTGACATAACTTTTCTTTTTAATCTGGATGTTTTGAATATTCTGTCTCTATCTGTGGTTTTCAACATTTTAACTAGAATGCTTTTCTTCAAGTCTCTTTTGGCTGGTAGTCTTTGTGTATCCAGGATCAATACATCCATTCTTCAGTGCTGTATAGTTTCCAGCAATGATATCTTTGAATATTGCTTCTTCATAGGGGCTTTCTTCCTGGTTTATGAGACCCTAATGATTCTCATGTTACTTTTGTTAATTTTTCTTGGGCCACACCCTGTGATGCTTAGGGGTTACTCCTGAATATGGGCTCAGAAATCTCTCCTGGCTTGGGAAATCATAAGGGACACAGGGGGATCGAACACGGTCTGTCCTAGGTTAGCACATGCAAGGCAAATGTCCTACTGCTTTTGCCATTGCTCCAGCCCCCAGTCACTTCTGATGAATTTAGCCTAAAGTTCTTTTGAGCTCAGTTCATTTTTTAAAAATTATTTTCTCCATCTTGAGTTTATTTATTTTGAGGCTTTTTTCTATCTTTTATAACTGTTTGGTAGTTTAGAGGTTTAGGTTTTCTGCACTTTTTTTTTAATCTTTATTTAAGCACCATAGTTTCACACATTTTCGTAGTTGGGTTGCACTTCTTACTGCTTATGCTCTCAGCAGTTTTTACTCCACTAGTAAAGACGTCTAATGAATTTTTCATTTTTCTTACCAAGTTTTTTGGCTGTGACTTCTGTTTATATTTTTCTTAATTCTGTTTTTCAGATGTGTTTTGTTGGAAGTCTATTGTTCTTTTGTGTTTTATTTATTTATTTATTTATTTATTTATTTATTTATTTATTTATTTATTTATTTATTTATTTTTGTATCTGTTGACCATACTAAGAATTTAAACTCTGAAATCCATTTCAGAGGGTTCACAGAGGTTTGAGAACCTACTGGATTTGCAGATTGCACAAGGATTGGGTCTTGCACTGTTTTCCAATGGATCCATGTGGTTTCAAGATACTTTATTTTCATATGTTAAAGTGAGTCTTTTCCACTGTCAGGAAGGACTCAGGGGAGGAGTTTATGTGGGTTAAAGATTATCATGCATCTGTGTAAATATCAGCCTGCTTGGCTTCTAACCTGCGTGGATGGCTAAGCTTCAATCCCCTTTGTTGTTGGGGCTACTCTAGCTTTTCCTCTGAGTTGCCTGCACACAGCACAGATATATCCCACCTCAAGCCCCTTTCTACAGTTGATATCTTTATTTTTACTACGATTTCATGGATGCCCTAATTTGTCAAAATGTCTATTTTAAATTTAAAAAAGTGAAGTTTATTCAATCATATATCAATAATGGTGTTTATCAAAATAAAAGAAAAAATGTATTCTTTCACCTGCCCTTGAGAATATAGCCTGAAACATTGAACAATACGACTTGATTGAAGGAGATCCCTGAAATCATTCTCATTTCATTTCTTTCCTCTCACTAATTACACTACCTTGATGATAGCTGCTAAAATCTCTAATGTCTGTAATATAAGGGGTAATGCCTGAATTCTTTGAATCTTGAAAGTAACGGTTAAATAAATTAAAGTCTATGGTTTGGTACTACATTTCTTTTAACTCAATTAATTATAGGCTAAAATAAATTAGACTTCATTGATTTTCATAATTTTTGTATTTGCCTATTAAGGAAATACATTATATATCTTTGTCTCCTTTTTTAAAAAAATAATCTGTGATACATATTGCTAATAATGCAGATTCAAAATATACAATATTTTCTATTGATTCAGTTAAATGTCTGAATGTATATATTACTTAAATATATATTCCTTAATATGTATAGTTATGCTCATTTCACAGATAAAGGAAAGCAGGTAAATGTTTATCGTTTCTGCACTTAAGCTTGAGTTTCATGATGAACTCTAAAGACTGATCTTTCTCTTTAACTATGATGGAATATAAGCATCTGCTTTTTTGGTATTATTTGGGATAGAGAAGTACTGTAAATAAATTTAAATAAGTTCAAACAACTCTAAAACATTTTCAACAAGTCTACCCCATCAACAATTTTAGTGCTCAGTTTTCATTCTCTTTTATAAGATATAGATATTTCATTCAACTTCTCCATTTCTTAATTCCTCCTAAACACCTACCAATTTAGTCTTGTTTTTAATAAAGGGCTTCAAAAAGCACAGGGATGAAAGAAATTATAGACCAATACATTATAAAAATTTTGTAGCTATTGCCACAAAGTCAGTCATCTCTATGTGCCATACTCCACTATTTTTTCAGTAGAAAAATATAGACTGGAAAATACTTATTTCTCTTAGCCTGGTAATGCTATCCATATTAATGTCAGTCTTGCATGTTTTTTCCCTCTCTGCTTTAATTTTTCTATCTCCTTATCTTGTTTACTATATATTCTCTATTTTAGACTTTTTTTTTTTTTGGTTTTTGGGCCACACCCGGTGACGCTCCTGGCTATTCGCTCAGAAGTCGCTCCTGGCAGGCAAGGGGGACCATTTGGGGAACCAGGGATTGAACCGCGGTCCGTCCTAGGTTAGCGCAGGCACCTTACCTCCAGTGCCACCGCCCGGCCCCCATTTTAGACTATTTTACATTTACTATTTACACCTAAAAGTTTCTTTAGAAACTTATCCAAGCTGCCTCTTTTGCAATTTTAGTAATATACTTGCTAGATTTTTTAGTTTAATCTAAAATTTCTTTTGTTATCATTAAAAAAGGCAAATATTATTAAGATTCTCACAGAATACTCTGACATTATTTTTATAATTATGACATACAAGTCTTTTGACTGACACTTAGTCAACTAGCCCTGTTAATGTTTATTTTTATTTATTAAATAAATTAACTCTTCTCTTATAAATCCCTGACATGAAAGTTGCCTGATTTTTCTCTCTCATTGCTCTAGCTTCTTCTTAACTTCTTTGCATAACCTAACTTCCTCTGCTATTTTCACATTTGTTAAGATTGCTTTGTATGGAAACATTGCACAGTCACTGGTCAACAGCTTCCTAAACATGACACATCCCAGGTTAATTTTATTAATTCTTTCTATCAATGTACTTTTTAAGCTCTTGAAACCAAAATCTGACTTAACATAACTTCTTCTATTCTGAATCAACCTATGTATTATAAACCTATTGAAGTTTGTCATGGTAAAACAACTAAAGTTAAGTGAATTAAATAGTCACTATATTCTCCATCATCATGTTGAATAAATTCAACAACATATACACTTTAACTCATACTGAAATTAATTAGGATTTTATTTCCTATCCCTTCATCTTTAAATTCAGTTTTCAAGCTGAAACTGTTATAGTTGTTGCTGACATTTCGGGCTGGCCAGCTCTAAACACTCTTTCTATTCTTGAAAGAGTTATAAACCGAGCCTCAAACAATCATGGATATACCTGCCTCTCACCTAAAAATGGAAAATATGTGGAAGAGATTTGGCCAAGTCCCCACCTCACCAATCGTACCCTTGACCTACAATTGTTGCTTTGTCGATAGTTCATCTTCACTGACTAACCACTGAACTCTGCAGAAACACCTTATTGACCAAAACTCCAGGTACACTGGTATTTGGGCAAATATCACTAGGACTTGATTGGTTTCCTGGCATCCTGACCTGCCTTCTTTTACATAGGAAAGCCATGACCTCTGAAACTACATCTCACAAATATTAGCCACAGAACCTAACATTTCTTTAATAAATTGCCACAATACAGGTCTTCAACAATTCCAAATTGTTCAATATTAGTATCCCAATAGGAACAAATCACTATAGACATCAAGTTCTACTCATGTCACCTTAAGTTCTGAGATAAAAAAAAAACAAAAAAGATTAAATAGCAACACATAGTTTAGTGAGTTTGACAGTAATTTAATGAGCTGATTGTGAGGTACAGTAATTTTTACAATTTATATTTATTTTTTAAAAATAATTTTATTACCACATAGCTATAAGTAATCCACATAAACTATATTATTTACCTCTTACCTGTAAATAAGCCATGTAAAACACCTTATTTTATTTTATTTTATTTTTGCTTTTGGGTCACACCTGGCAGTACTCAGGGGTTACTCCTGGCTCTACACTCAGAAATCGCTTCTGGTAAGTTCGGAGGACCATATGGGATGCCAAGATTCCAACCATGGTCCTTCTTCATGCAAGGCAAATGGTTTACCTCCATTCCATCTCTCCAGCCCCCCCAATACATCATTTTATACTGTCAAAGGGATATGCTTAAGAATGGTTAAGAATTCAACAATAATGGTGGAGAGAACTTTTTTTGGTGTAATGATTTGTGTTCAAACACAGAGTTCCAGAAACAAATGTATTTTCAGCAATTTTTAGTGCTGCATTTAAACAAAGTAGTTTATTTTTTTAAAGCTAATAAATATGTTTAACTAACAAGGTGATGTGTTCCGATTTACATCTTAAAAAGATAACTTTGTGCATGTTGGAGAAACAGCTTACAGAAACATCAATTTCTTAATTCTATGAATACAATTTGATAAATTTAATAATTTACTATGAAATAGGTGACATTTTCTCAATTAACAAAAAGACTATCAAAAAGGTGCCTTAAATCTGATAGAGAGGAGCTCCTTAAAGTAAAAAGCACAGTGGTAGCTTATATGAGGTTCCAAGGGGATATATGTTTTAAACAAAATTTTTACTATAGATTAATGAAAGGGATGGAGAATATATATTGTAGTTTTGTGTTCCTAGGTTATATCCCTAGGAGTGGAATAGCTGGATCATATGGGAGTTCAACTTCCAGGTTTTGGAGAAATCTCCATATCACTTTCCACAAATGTTGGACTAGACAGCATTCCCATCAGCAGTGACTAAGAGTTCCTTTGTCTCCACATCCCTGCCAGCACTGCTTGTTCTCATTTTTTGTGATGTGCGCCAATTTCTGTGGCAAGAGATGATGCCTCATAATTTTTTTGATTTGCATCTCCCTGATGATTAGTGATGTGGAGCATTTTTTTCATGTGCCTTTTAGCCATTTGTATTTCTTTTTTGTCAAAGTGTCTGTTTATTTCTTCTCCCCATTTTTTGATGGGGTTAGATGATTTCTTCTTGTAAAGTTCTGTCAGTGCCTTGTATATTTTGGATATTAACCCCTTATCTGATATGTTTTGGGTGAATAGTTTCTCCCTCTCAGTGGGTGGCTCTCGTATTCTGGGCACTGTTTCCTTTGAGGTGCAGAAGCTTCCCAGCTTAATATAGTCACATCTGGTTATTTCTGCTTTCACTTGTTTGGAGAGTACTGTTTCCTCCTTAAAGATGCCTTTAGTCTCAATATCATGGAGCATATCACCTACATGTTGTTCTATATACTTTATGGTTTCAGGTCTGATA
>PVKC010032634.1:0-14215 GCA_004027635.1 Crocidura indochinensis | reverse complement strand
GTTTTTGGGTCACACCCGGCAGTGCTCAGGGGTTACTCCTGGCTCCATGCTCAGAAATTGCTCCTGGCAGGCACGGGGGACCATATGGGGCACCGGGATTCGAACCGATGACCTTTTGCATGAAAGGCAAACGCATTACCTCCATGCTATCTCCCGGGCCCCCAGTGTAACTTTCTTGCCACCAATGTTCCCCATTTCTCTCCTTCCCCACCTGCTTCCTGTCTTTGGGACAGGCATTCTATTTCTCTCTCACTATCATTTTCACAGTAGTTGCTAGTGTAGTATTTCTCTAACTGCACTCACCACTCCTTGTGCTAAGCCTGTATCATGGACTGGTCCTTTTTTTTTGTTTGTTTGTTTTGTTTTTGGTTCACACCCGGCAGTGCTCAGGGGTTATTCCCGGCTCCATGCTCAGAAATTGCTCCTGGCAGGCACGGGGGACCATATGGGGCACTGGGATTCGAACCGATGACCTTTTGCATGAAAGGCAAATGCCTTACCTCCATGCTGTCTCCCAGGCCCCGGGCTGGTCCTTTTGGTCTTCATTTCTATTGTCTCTGGGTATTATTACCATGTTATCTTTTTTTTTTTGGGGGGGCACACCCGGTGACGTTCAAGGGTTACTCCTGATTCAGAAATCGCTCCTGGATTGGGGGACCATATGGGACACTGGGGATTGAGCTGAGGCCTGTCCTGGATCAGCCGTGTGCAAGGCAAATGCCCTACCATTGTGCTATCACTCCGGTCCCATTATTAGCATACTGTCTTGTATTTTTCTTAAATCCCACAGATAAGTGAGACTGTTCTGTATCTATCTCTCTTCCTCATTTCACTCAGCATAATAGTCTCCATGTCCATCCATGCATAGGAAAAATTCATGACTTCCTATTTCCTAACATATGCATAGTATTCCATTGTGTAGATGTACCAGTTTCTTTATCTTGAGGACTGACAGTTTCACCAAATCCTGGGAAGGACAAGCTGAGTGTCTGCAGCACTCTCATCAGCTGGGAAAACAGGACGAACAGGGCAGGCTAGAGCCCAACCAAGCTCTATTGGCTAGGCTCACTGAAAATGGGGGGTGGGGGGGGAGAAATAATAGCAACAACTAAGGTGGCTCCCACCCACCATCACGAAGAACTCATGACCAGAGTGAGTTGCTGGTACAGAACTGAGTGGTGGTGAAGGGCAATTCCACAGTACACCAAGGCCACTGCCTCTACCCTAGAGCTTCACTCAACCAAATGCACCTCTGCTCTGAGTTGATGGCAGACTTAAGGTACTGTTTCCCAAAAAAATAAGAGTTTCTTATATTAATTTTTGCTCCTAAAGATGCACTAGGCCTTATTTTCAGGGTATATCTTATTTGTTCATGAAGAATACGGTACACATTAATTGTTAAATGAAAATAAAGGAAATTACCTGTATACAGTACAGTAGTACGGTAGTTGTCAACACAAATCAAACTGTGAATCCTACAGATGCCATTTAGGGCGGCTCTAGCAATCAGTTTATGGTAAATTAATTTTCATTTTGAGACAGAGCCCAGTGGGGGCCTTATTTTGGGAGAATGCCTTATATTTCACCCAGCAGAAGGAAACCTGTAAGTAGGTCTTATTTTCAGAGAATGTCTTATTTTTGGGTAAACACAGTATTTATTAGAAGGCCTGTTGGTATTTTGTCCTGCTCATACTCATGTTTGTGATGATCAGTTTCAAGCCAGCAGTGGGGACTTTAGGCATGGAAGAAAGGGCAGGAGATGTAGAGGAGAGCTTCTGCTAAGAGATTCACCTTCACTCACTACCCACTGCCGACCTTCCATGGATTTCAGAAATGAGAATCCTGAGGAAGGAGGGGAATGAGGATAAGGAGGGGGAATGGTTGGGCATGAGAGCATGGCCATAACTTGAGGGCTGTGGTCAGGGGTCATTTTGGTGATGTGAGGGTGAGATAACAGCATCAAAACTGTAAGCATGTGACCCAAACCATAATTTTTTAAAAATGAGTTTGGTAGGGGCCAGAGCCATAGCACAGTGGTAGGGCATTTGCCTTACATGTAGCCAACCCCAGACGGACTCCAATTTGATTACCGGCATCCCTTATGATTCCCCAAGCCTGCCAGGAGGGACTTCTGAGAGTAGAGCCAGAAGTAACCCCTGAGAGCCACCGGGTTGAGCCAAAAATAAAACATAAATAAAGTGAGTTTGTTAAGAGTAGAGGTACAAGGAAACTTGGGTTCCTGCTGGCAGGGGAAATGCTGGTGGGGGAGGATGCTAACACTATATGGGCTTGGAGTTGAAACATCATAAGCCTGAAACTCGTTCATCAACAGCTTTATAAATCATGAATTTTAGAAAAAACATTTTTAAAAACTTGAGGCATGAGCGATAGCACAGTGGGTAGGGGGTTTGCCTTGCATGTGCCCACTGGGTTTGATCTCTGGCATCTCAAATGGTATCCTGAGCACCTCCAGGAGTAACCTGAGTGCCGCTGGGTATGGTCTCCTCAAAATGTTTTTCTTTCATTTTAAGAGATTCAGGGATGTCTCACTGTGAACTTCCTTTGTGCCGTGCAGCCTCAGCCTGGCAGCTCCGAAGAGAGTGAAGAACAGCAGCAGTTCCAGAACATCTTCAAGCAGATTGCAGGGGAGGTGAGTGGCGCCTTCTGCCTTCCCTCAGGCTTCCCAGTCCAGTTCCTGCTTTGGCCCCCACCCCAGCTGCTGACCCAGCTACCCAGCCTCATGAAATGCTCAGAGGGTCAGCAATGTCATATTCTAGATTAAGTTGTTAATGCTTTGAGTCAAAGTGTATCATCTGTCCCGGGTACAAATCATTGTCTTTGAATCTGAGGCATCTCAGCTGCCATGTGTCTTCCTCCTACAAGGAGCACAGCTTCCCAGGGTCCAGCAGTCACCCCCACCCCGGACTCAGCAGGCTCCATTTTACCCCCTGAGCCTTGACTAAAGTGCAGCCAGCTGTAGCCTCCCTTCTCCCCAGGACATGGAGATCTGTGCGGATGAGCTCAGGAACGTCCTCAACACGGTCGTGAACAAACGTGAGCTGGTGGGACGCAGGGAGCAGGAGGGGCGTGAGCCAGCCCAGCACCCCTCACCCTTCTCCACCCTGCAGATAAAGACCTGAAGACACCGGGGTTCACGCTAGAATCATGCCGGAGCATGATCGCACTCATGGACGTATCCTTCCCAGCCCAAACTTGCAGGAGTCAGGACATGAGTGAGGGGTGTAAAGTCGTGCACAGGAAGAGCCCAGAACAGCTTGGGGGCTGAACTGAAAGGGCACAATGGAAGGACCTGGTGCTCTCTTAGCTCCACACAGGCAAATGTCCCAAAGCACAAAGATGTGCTGAGTTAAGGAGAGACACTAACTTTGGGGTCTAAGTAGAGTTAGAAGTCAAACCCCAGGACAGGGCATAGGCTCTTCCTGTAGTCTGAGCTACTTTCCTGCAAAGCCCCCTAGGAGCTTAATCCGCATGGGGGATTCAGTTTGGTGCCTGTTAGCCCTGACCAACCTTCCTCCAGACAGATGGTTCTGGGAGGCTCAACCTACAGGAGTTCCATCATCTCTGGAACAAGATCAAGGCCTGGCAGGTGAATAGAAGGGAAGCATGAAGGGAGGAGGCCGAGCAGGGAGACTAGGAGGCTTAAGTGTGTGACCTCAAATTCTCTCTTGTCAGAAAATTTTCAAACGCTATGACACAGACCATTCTGGCACCATCAACAGCTATGAGATGCGCAATGCAGTCAATGATGCAGGTGCTGGGGAAGGGAGCGGTGTGTGTGGGCACAGGGAAGAACTTGTGGACACAGGAATGGGAGGAGAGAGCCAGGCCTTGAGGACCTAGAACAGGGGTCTCAAACTCAATTTACCTGGTAGCCGCAGGAGGCAAAGTCGGGGTGATCCTTGAGTGCAAAGTCAGTAGTAAGTCTTGAACATTGAGGGGTGTGACCTAAACAACTAAAACAAAACAAAGATTCCACTATGGCAGGGCCACAAAATGTTGTATGGAAGGCCGTTTGCAGTCCGCAAGTTTGGGACCCCTGACCTAGAGGAAAGAGAAAGGGATTCTCCGGTCCTTGCTTGGGCCAGCAAGTGGCCAGAAGAGGGAAGCCAGAAATCAGAGTCTACAGACTCAAGTGCTACTTTCTCCTCTGCATGTTCCCTCCACAGGGTTCCACCTCAACAGCCAGCTCTATGACATTATTACGATGCGGTATGCGGACAAACAGATGAATATCGACTTTGACAGCTTCATCTGCTGCTTTGTCAGGCTGGAGGGCATGTTCAGTAAGTGGGAACCAATTCTCCTGCTCTCATGACCATTCAAGAATCTTGGGCTGATTCTCATTTACTAAGGTTAGAAGAATTGGTGGGCCCCAAGTAAAGGTTTTGTATGGCTGGTTTAATTTCCTAGCACTGCTGATTTGGCCCCAAAACAAAAAAATTTTTTTTCTGATCTACATCATCCAAAGTGAACAAAGGCAGACTCAAAACAGTAGCAGAGGTGACCCTGCCTGACATATTTCTGTGTTGAAGAGGCCTTAGCACAACATCCTCTCAAGAAAAGCTACAACAGGGCCCACAACGATAGCACAGTGGTAGGGCATTTGCCGTGCACACAGTCAACCCAGGTTGGATCCTGGGGAATCTCTTAGGGTCCCCTGAGCCTGCCACAAGTCATTCCTAAGCACACAGCCAGGAGTAACCCCTGAATGCCACCGTGTGTCCATCCCCCCAAAGAGAAAAGCTGCAATAGGGCCCAAAAGAAAGTTCAATAAGGAGGGTGGATGCCTTGAATGTGGCTGACCTGGGTTTAATCGCCAACAGCATCCCATATGATTCCCTGAGCACCACCAGGAGTAATTCCTAAGTGTAGAGTCTAACCCTGGGTGTGACCCAAAAAGTGATATAAAATGTATCATATTATCAAGATGTATCATATATCAATATATAGGATAATAAAAATATGAGTTCAAGGGGCTGTGTATGTGCACTACATGCAGGAGACCAATATTCAACTCAAGTAAGTCGGGTGGTGACCCTGAGCACAAAAGTGGGAGTAACCCCTGAGCACGACTGGGCGTGGTCAGTTCTAACAGTGGAGGAGAAAAGAACAGTAACTGGTCTCTGATTTGTGTTTGTTCATCCAGGAGCCTTTAATGCCTTTGACAAGGATGGAGATGGGATCATCAAACTCAATGTTCTAGAGGTAAAACTTAGAAGCAATGAGGGAAGCAGCCCACTATATGCTGCTCAGTTCCAAATGCTTAGAGAAGCATAAAGAACAGTAATGTGGCACATGGGAAATGTTTATGGGAGAGCTATCCAAGAAAGTGGCCTCAGATAGCACAGCGGCGTTTGCCTTGCAAGCAGCCGATCCAGAACCTAAAGTGGTTGGTTCAAATCCTGGTGTCCCATATGGTCCCTCGTACCTGCCAGGAGCTATTTCTGAGCAGATAGCTAGGAGTGACTCCTGAGCACGGCCGGGAGTGCCCCCCCCCCAAAAAAAAAATTAAAAAAAAAAAAGTTCTGACTTTCTGAACTGCTTAGAAAACCCTCCTGCTGGGTTTTTGTTTGCGAGTTCTGACCTTTCAAACTTCCTTTCAGTGGCTGCAGCTCACCATGTATGCCTGAACCAAGGATCACTCAACCTCAATGTCAATGCAGCAACAGCCACTCGAAGGATGCACCCAGTAGAGCTCCAGGATCCTCATTGGCCATATTCCTCCTCCAAATGTCTTTACCTCTGAGATTGTCTCCCTTGTCCGCCCAAATCACTTAGCTGAGGACTGAGACGCAAATAACCACATTGTCAACTTGGTCCCTCTGCTAGAGAGGCAGTCTGCCTCAACTGGTTGTAGGCCCAACTTTAAGTTTGGCATGGAATTTGAGTGACCTCTGCTGCTTCAATCAAACAAATGTTCCCCCTCAGATTGCTTAGCCTTTCCAGAAGTATTTGCCAATGGCGCTCAATGTCTTATAGCTCTATCACCTCTGTGCTTCCCACAAAACCACATGTGGTTATTTGGACAATAATCAAATGCATACCTGGTTCAGCCTTGATTTCATGATATGCTATGGGGGCAAACAAGCTCAGTGGAAGAGCACTGGGGTGGGTGCTTTGGATAGTTTAACTCCTTAAGTTTGGCTGCAGCCTGAAAAAAATTGATCTAAATAAAAATATGCGTATGACTCGCATTGTGACATTTTGTTGAGTTTTTCTGGCCACACCTGGAGGTTCTCTGGTCTCTGCACTTAGGAATCATTCATGGTCGATCAGGGAACATTACTAACCCTAACCCAGGTCGGCCACATGCAAGGCAAGCTTTCTATCCACTGATCTACTGCCTACTTCATTGTGCTTTCTGTTTCGCATTACTTTCTTACATTTACGTAGTTGCCATTAGAGAGCTAAAGAACTTCCAGCCTAGCAACTGTATAGCTGACTAGAACTATGGAAAATCAAATCTGCGTGTGCATGTGTGTAACACACACACACACACACACACACACACACACACACACACACACACCCATAAGTCTACTTGAATAATGTCTATTGCTATTTCTTGTTTTGGGGTCACACCCGGCAGTGCTCAGAGGCTACTCCTGGCCGACTGCTCAGAAATAGCTCCTGGCAGGCACGGGGGACCATATGGGACACCGGGATTTGAACCAACCCCTTTGGTCCTGGATAGGCTGCTTAAAGGCAAAAGCCACTGTGCTATCTCTCCGGGCCCGTCTATTGCTATTTCTTGAACATCACAATCACCCACACGAGGATGGGAAATTATCTGTAATGCAAAGAAGCTCAAAGATAAATAGGTGCCTTGTACTGGAAACTCTATCTCAGACTGAAGTGCTTTTAATTCTTTTTTCCATTAAGTGACCTGTTCTTAGCCTTTGAAGAAGTATGAAATGTAGCTGTTAACCTAATCCATCTAGCTGGTTTATGAGCTAAACATTGCATCATCTACTCAATTTCCTTTTTTCCCTCCTTAAACGAACACAGAAAAGTAGTCACGTGTAAATGTAGATACAACAACCAAAGAGGTGAAGATATGACTCAAGTGTGGGCAAGGCCTTGCATGTGGTGGTCTTGAAATTGGTCTCCCAACATGGCACACTGGTGCCCCAAATCCATCATATCACTGGAAGTGGCCCTAGGGTCCCAAGCACTGCAGGTGTGCTCCCCCGCCCTTCCAAAGGAAGCAATCATTTAGTAAAAGTATTTTATTTTCCTCTTGTATTTGCTTTAAATCTTGCTTTACAAAGTTATGAAGTTCACAGCTTTATACGCTATTTGCTTATAAACATTTTTTTGCATTCAGGTGTCAATTTTGTTCTTCCAATTTATATTCGGTAAAAGAAAAATCAAAGCCCATGGTGCTGAAGCAGCTCAGAGCACATTTTTTTAAGCAAGAGAAAGATCTTCAACAGTCTTTCCTCTATGTCTCCCTCCTTGGTCCTGTGGGGCCACCACATTTAACTCAGAATTCCTGGGAAATCGGGAGTCACGTGACCCAACAGAGCTGCACCCTTAGGGGCTGAAGGTGAGGTTAAAGGCACCTGCAGTCTGATGCACATAGGCCTGATTTACACCAGGATTCACATCCATGTATACACGCAACACAGTATAGCCCAAATCACCTGCACCATGCGTTCTGTTCCTACCCACTGATTAGCTTCCCTAAAATTCCGAGGATGTTGATGCAGGGCTGAAATCATTATTCTAACAATGTGGCAGGCAAGACCTTCTAGGAGTCCTCCTTTAATGGGCATTTTAAAAAAGTGTTTAAGTCAAAAATAAAGAAAAAATAAAAAATAAAAAAAAAGAAGAAAAAGTGTTTAAGTCAGCGTATAAAAATGGCAATCATTTGAGCAAACCAGAGGATATGTGTTCTTCAAATCCATAATATACTTCAATCTCCCCTTCCCATTGAATTCTCTTCTATAAAATAGACCATTCCTTTTGACTAAGTGTCTGTGCACCTACTTCCACCAAATCATCCACATACCTAGTCCTAAAGTTGCCCACTGTAATAATCTACCCCAAACCAAAAAACCCCAACCTTTGTTAGGCAAATCACCATTTCAAGAATATCAATATTGCCTGTGATTGGTAGGTCAGGAGATAAATACTCAACTGCTAGCTTGTGTGAAGCAGAAATAAAATTTCCTCACAAAAGGAGTGTGGAAGCAGTGACTTTCAAATTCAAGTAACACCAGGTCAAGAAATTCCTTTGAAGAGATGTGTTTGCATTGTTTAACTACTTTATAACTGAATAGAGGCCCAAATACATTCTGAACCCGAATGAAAACTTCAAGATAAATACTTCTCAGAACAAACTGCCATTAAAACTGCAGCATATGAATAAAAAGGATTCATTTCATGGGTTTTTTTTTTTTGGCTTCTAGTCAATAGAAGGAGGCACAATCAAAAATAACATTCTACCAATGGCCTCTATCTGTAAAAAAGAAATTGCTTCTGTTGGGTTATGGAAAGATTCCTCCCTTCATTGAGATATGAGTCAACACAAATCCCTGAGCCACACACAGCTCCTCTCTACGGAAAGACAAAGCTAGAATTAGTCAAGACAGAGAAGACTTAAAACACATATGACATATTGAATGACTTCAAAGTACTTTTAGGAGTCCTCATAGCAATACCTGACCTACAGCTTCTCTTAAGCATATTCATCTAATGCAGGTGTCCTCAAACTTCTTAAACAGGGGCCTAGTTCACTGTCCCTCAGACCACTGGAGGGCCAGACTATAGTAAAAACAAAAATTACGAACAAATTCCTATGCACACTGCACACATCTTATTTTGATGTGAAGAAACAAAACGGGAGCAAATACAATATGTGGCCCCATGGGCCGTAGTTTGAGGATCACTAATCTAATCTCTTTCTCAAATTAAGAAGGTACTGGATATAAATGAGACAGAAGATTGTTATAATGCCTTTGCCTTTCTTGTGAGACCACCAACAGAGCAAGCAAATGTGCTGCTTAGTTTCCAGATGATATCAGAGGATATCTTCTTTATCTAAAAGAAAATTAGCTAAAGATGCTATGCTGACATGTAGCCAACACCATTTGTAAAGCAGATACTGAGAACCTTATTTTATTTACACTGCTGACCCTGAAGCCTTTGAAATAAATACAAAAGATATAGACAGTACATTGAGTAGAGCATCTAGAGCGATAAAAAAGACTTCAAAGAGTTACGAGAGCCTTTTTTCCCCCCAAAACACCCAAAAGAGCTTTACGTAGGGCTCTTATGACATCCCAAAGTTTGGTGGAGGGAAGAAGTTCTTCCAGCAATGACAAGCATGTATTGAGTCGTCTGTCTAGCGTGTCATCATTAGCAGACATTTCATCTCCCTCCCTTGTCAGCCTTCCTTCCTTCTTTGAAAGAAGTCATACTTTAAGTAGATCTACTACTCATTTATATGAATTTTGAAAGAACTTTTAAATTTCTAGGAACTTTGAAACACTTCATGTTCAAATGAGAAACTGACTTAAATGGTACTTATTAGCATTTGGTGTAAGCTGGAAAAAAGATAGGTAATACTAAGCTGTGCCATTTGATTTTTTTCTTGAAAGAATCATTATTTTTTTAGTCAAGCCTATGTAAACATAAAATTATTTTTGATTTAATTTCTCTATTCAAATTCCTCATTTGGAGACCAATAATTTAAGTTATTTGCAATATCTGTAACCCTACAACCTGATACAGTAATTTTTATTGGTGAATGTAAAATAATGCTGTGTAATTTGTAGTGTAGTTATGGAATGTCCATGAATTTTGAGAACTACATATTTGTATATCTATTTGTGCAGAAATTAGAAATTATATTACTTGCTAGATAAAAATCTGTATAGATTAGGTTATTGGAATCTATGTCACATATGCTATTCATAGTAGTTATTTGATCGCTCCTTCATAGTATTTTCAACTGTTTTCATGATCTAATATATGTATTTAGAAAGATTTGTCCTTACTAACAAAATAAGTAGCTGGGAATTGTTTCAAAACACTCTTGCGAGTTCAGATATGTACAGAGATACATATCTTGATAAACTTGATATTGGTGTATACTTATAGCTATTTCAGAGGCAATATATAGATATATATATGGTGATTGCATCTATAGCAAATAATAATTTAGTTGATTAGATTAGAGCTGGGATTTTATTTTGGAGGACTAACCATGATGAAATTGTGGTAAAAATTCACCATTCTTTCTGAAATAATTCTACTGTTGGCACAAGTTCCACTAATACGCTATAAAATATTTATATATTTGTATGACCAAATTTGTATTCTGGTTACATATTAAAATGTAAAATGGAAATACATTTGCTTTTGTAAAACTAGTTCTCAAACCTTTATATTATCTTTCACAAGTTTAATAATTAGTAACATAAAAATAGCTTTCTATGACATGAATAAATGCATTTTTATTTCTTGTCTGCTCAAAGTACTGCAAATGTGATTGTCATTTAACAGTTTTCAATTATCTGCTTTAGTTAGTGTGGCTTTGTAGTATTTTTTTCTATGCTAGGTATGCAACACCTTTGAATAGTAAATGACCATTTACTAATCTATTTTAAAAGCAGTTGTATTAGTAAGAATTTTGTAAATAAATACTTAAAACCTAAAAAAAAATAAAAGTAGTAACATGTAACTATAATCAACTAAGAAGCTTGTGGTACCTTTATTTCAAAATGGAGGAACAAAATTGTGCATTTAGGATAACAAACTAACCTGATGTTAAATGAATTTTACACACTCTTGAAACAAAGAGGTTACTGTCACTGCTTCAAAGGAAATCTGTGTGAAATGAGGAACAAAATGATAAGCCTGGGTGCCCAGGTGCACACATATGCACAAGAATAGGCACACAGGCAGAGAGACAGTAAAATTCTGCCAACGTGAAACCCAAATCAATTTCTTTTCTTTTCTTTTCTTTTTTTTTTTTTTTTGTTTTTGGGTCACACCCGGCGGTGCTCAGGGGTTATTCCTGGCTCCATGCTCAGAAATTGCTCCTGGCAAGCACGGGGGACCATATGGGACACCGGGATTCAAACCGATGACCTTCTGCATGAAAGGCAAACGCCTTACCTCCATGCTATCGCTCCGGCCCCTCAACTTATTTTCAATTCAGTCATCTTGTCATACTTGCAAAGATTCCTCAAGTTGTATAATACCTCACACACCCTTTTCCTGCTGACCAAAGGCTCCACGACTCTTTCTAGACACATTCTCAGGTACCTCAGTAAGAGGGTTCAGGATTTTCTTAGTAACTGCCCAGCTGGTAGGAAAAATACCTTTACCAAAGCCCAGAAAACATGCCAAGCTCAGCAACGAACACAAATACACTTGCCTAGGGAATTAAAATTCTCAACCCCACAGAACAGACCAACTTTCCTGGTCACCCTTACAGGATATGGGACTAGAGGTAGGGAAAAGGCTTCTGGATCTTGTATAGATACTGACCAAAGATATTTCATGTGATTAACAGGAGTGTCTCTGTTCTCTCACAAGTATGCAAATCCCTTAATATGCAGAGACCTGTACAACAATTCATGTTAAGCCACATCCAAGTGTGAGAGATTGGTGGTATTAACAGTGACATGTACCACTGTTAATGTGATCACCTAAAGAGCTTTTCTGTTTATCAAGAAAAGAGATAGTTTTGGGGAGTCATTCATGATCTAACAGTAGCTCCTTGGTTAGTTAACATTTTTCTGTCCCAGTACAGTGAGAACTACAAAAGGCTTTCCTGAAGAAACAAACATAAACTTAACCTTGCATTAAATTCCAGAAAATTTATATCCTCGAGACCTCTCTCAAACCCCGTGGCAACCTCTACCCTGGTGCTTGCACATGTGCAGATGTGTGTAAACAGAGGATCCAGATGCAAATCCAGAGCTTATATATCACGTCCCAAAGCCTGGTATGGGGTTCTGGGCTCCTCTTCTATCTCTGAAGAATCTTTCCTAGTTTTGAAAAGCCAAAAATAAAAGGCTAGAGAGCAATACTTCTTTAGCTTCTTGGGAGTTCACAGAACACTGCCCACCCACCAACCCACTCATCCTCATCAAAGCAGTCACACTATTTTTTGAACTAGTGTTCAGTGGACAGACAGGCTGAGCCTTTATCTTTGCAGTATTTTTCCAGCCTGTTGGAAAACAAGACCCTAACGTCTTAAATCAACCTCTAAGAAAACTGCTCGAAGTCTCAAAAGTAATTTCAGATCTCTACTCTCATTCTTCCCTCCCTCACACTGGACACTGATGTGGGTAGGAAGCGCCCTGAGCCTTGAGCCTAGAGGAAGTACTTGGGGTTGCCCTCAACCAAGGCACAGCAAGGTAGTGGGAGAGAGAGTAATGGAGCAAACTAGATTCCAAAACTGGCATGGGGAACCAGGAGTCAGAAAGGAATAAAGGCTCCATTTCCAGTTCCAAAAGTCTGATAAGCTGAACAGGTTCACAGGGACCTGTCAGGTCTGTACGTACATACATCAAGATTTTCAGGATCGAGATTCTCATGGGAGCTCTTAGAAAATGCTCCACTGTCTCAATCCTAAACTGTGGTCGGCAGTCACTCAAGCTGCAAATCTGCAGTGTGTCCCATAAGCATCTAAAGTCAGCCTGCCCATCTACAAAGAAAGTAAATTTTAAAACAGAGGGAACATAATTAAAGATGCTACTAGACTATTAGCACTGCCCCAAAAAGAAAAAAAGACCCTGTTGGCTTTCTAATTTAGACATCCAGTTATTAAGTCTAAAGGAATTAAAAGTGATCCTAAAAAAATCTAACATTTGAGCAAATTTATACTTAAAGGCCTGACTACTAAGAACAGTAAAAAAAAAAAAAAAAAAAAAAAAAAAAAAAAAAAAAAAAAAAAAAAAAAAAAAAAAAAAAAAAAAAAAAAAAAAAAAAAAAGTAAAAATAAACCACAAACTAAAATGTTTTTAAATTTACATTTGATTAGTGTTCAACTGGGTAGCCAATTTCAATCTGCACCTTCAATAAATGTTTGGTGCACACTAATGGCATAAATTACTCAATGCCACGCTGCTCCAGAAAAGCATTGCTTCTTAAAATCTGATAAACCTCCAGCAAGAACTTAAGGAGTAATTTAAGAACAGACCAGACTTGTGCTAGTGGTGAGCCTGGCTGTCACCATCCTTTCTATTCTGGGAAGAAAGGAGAATATGGCCAGGGTGAAGGGCCAACGTGAAATAAGTTCAACTATTGACTTCCCAATGAGGGAGGCAAAAAACTTCATGAGTCAATTTTGCTGTCATCCTCCGCATGCCGTTCAATGTGTCCCACAGCATCCTGTGAAGAAAAGGACAGGGCCTATGAGAGAAAAGGTGGGAGCATGACAGGACAAAGTCAAAGTCAAGAAGAGCTCCACAGGAACATTCTAATGTCCATGGTCAGGATGGGGAGAGCCATGATAGTGACAATCAGGAAACAGGTCAGGACAGGGGTGGTTGGGGCAGGGATTGTCAGACCCAGCACTGTCAGGAGCCTGGCACACTGAGGTACCTGTTTGGATCCTTTTCTGGCAGTAAAAAAAGCATCACAGTTCTTCCAGCGACATTTCAGTGTTTGAAAGTTTGGATTCGTATGGTCAGTCAGCAAATGTTGTTTTAAATGTTCTACCACACCAAATATCAGAGAGCATCCGTGCCACTGGAGAGAAACAGAATGAAAGGGGAAGTTTAAAAGAATACAAGAAATATGAACCAGAACATTCCTCACTTGGATTCCCAAAGTACTGTGAAATCAAGAATCTTTTTTTTTTTTTTTTGGTTTTTGGGTCACACCCGGCAGTGCTCAGGGGTTACTCCTGGCTCCATGCTCAGAAATTGCTCCTGGCAGGCACAGAGGACCATATGGGGCACCGGAATTCGAACCGATGACCTTTCGCATGAAAGGCAAACGCCTTACCTCCATGCTATCTCCCGGGCCCCAAATTCAAGAATCTTTTATATTTGGTTTCCATTTTCATTTGACTTAAAGATACAACAAGACATGGGGTTGAAGCATGGCGGATTAAGTCTTTTGCCTAGTACACGGCCAACCCAGTTTTACTTCCTCGCATTCTATATGGTCCCCAAGCCAACTAGGAGTGATTTCTTTCTTTCTTTCCTTTTTTTTTTTTTTTTTTTTT
>PVKC010032633.1:0-14207 GCA_004027635.1 Crocidura indochinensis | reverse complement strand
GGGGTTTCAAGTATATCACATTAGCCCCAATTTTGCATCAGTTTATCTTTTTTATCCTATTTATAGTGCTACCCAAAAATCATCAAGAAGCTTTTATTCTCTAGAAAGTAAAAATCTTCTTAGGAAAAAGAATATTTATGAAACTATTATTATGAACAACAAATAGGATACAATAACTCTCAGGATGTATGTCTGTGTGTCTTGTACATGTGAGATAAATATAATGAAATTAGTTTCTGAGGGGGGTCATAATATTTAAAAAGGGAGGAAAAAGCAAGAATGAGGATCCAGAATAGAATGAGGATATAGAGAAAATGTGTCTAAAGAAGGGGCAAGTGGCATCTTGCTACTAGAATAGCTTCCAAAATCAAGCCACTATAGACCAAATATCTAACTATAAGAACCTCTCCCTCACTTCAAAGATGAAAAAACAATAATGTACACACATATATAATAAAATAAACTATAAAGTTACATAAAGATCTGTGATAAGTTTTTTCTTTTATCTTCTTTTAGTTTTTGTTGTTGTTTATTTTGTTTGTTTGTTTTTAGAATGCCTCAGCAGTACTCAGGGACTACTCCTGGCAGTACATCTGGGATAATAGGTGACCAAAACATGGATTATCACAAACTCAGCAAGTGTTTTACTCCTATAGTAACTCTCAAATCTTGCAATCATTATTCATTTCACTTCCTGTTCTAGTCATTAAAGTAAAATAAATGCTACTTTATGAATTTTTGTCCCAACCTTTAATACTTTGTTTGGTTCCCAAATCCTAATATGTTCAATAGGAAGGCAAAAAAAATTACTAGAATGTCAAAAGGAGAAATATTGTAAACTTTTTATTTTTTGAAGTTAAGAAATAACATACTTAGGATTTTATTTTCTGTTTAATTTACTTAAAATAAAAGCAGTGGAAACAAGAAACTTGAGTCAGAGAAGACACACACATGTAGAGACAAATAGCTTAGTCTGAAGTGGAGCAGTAGATAATAAGTCTTCATGGTTGAACAGACTATACTTTAAATTACATGCAGACTTCCTGCATAGACTGGTTGCTCATTCAATCAGAATTTCACTTTGCATTATTATTTGGGACTCTAAGCACTTTAAAGTTGATCTTATCCCAAAGGTAAAGTTTTTAGAAGTTGTACATGATGTCCTTAGTTGCTTATGAGTTATGTATGGATAATGGAAAAGTCACGTTCCTATTTTCATAATTAAAGATAACTTTTTCTGTATGGATAACTCAAGCCCAGGCAAATTATAGAAATGAAATGTTCCATGTGTCTAATCCCCAAGGAAAATAGATCTTTGGGATAATTTTAACTCATTCTCTTAAAGTTGAAAATATAGTACAAAAACCCCAGGCACATTGCTTTTATAAACAAATATTTTAGCACTAACCTTTACACCTGGTTTATTTTCCTATTAAAGTATTTAAATTCAAAAACATCCAAAATATAATGGGAAATTCCTTGCCTAAATCCAAGTATTAAAATTATGCCAGATTGCTCCAGTGAAGTTTGAGGGGAAAAAAATCAACCGAAAGGATAAACATTAAGTATAGTTTACCCCTTACCAGGTTCCCTTTTCTCAAAGGTAATCATTGCAAAACCAAGTAATATTCTGAAGGAATCTGTATTTCTCTCCATTTATGCATTTACAAACTGTTTACCATATATATGTATATGCATTCATAAAATACATTCCTGTGTTTCGTATATTTTAAACATATATGTAAGTGGCAGCATATTGTACTTATCCTTTGCAATCTGCTTTTTTCACTCAACATTTTGTTTTCAAGAATTATCCATGTTGATGCAGATAGAAAGTTAAATATTATTTCAGAAAGTGAAAACATCCCAACACATTGAGGGAATCCTACAAAGTCCACATGGTATGTTGTGGACATCCCCTGAAGCTGCTTTCCCATCCTGTGATTCGGCCACTGTTCCTTCAGCTGCTGAATTAAGATTCTTTCCGACATCCAGGCTGGTAAACTGGGACGCATGGATCCTGTTGTTCCTATTGCTGCCACACTCAGGGCTAGCTGTGAATATAGAACACTTGTTCTGCATTCATGTCTACTCCCAAGAGTAGACCTCGCCAATGTTTTCAGGCACCAGAGTTCCCTAACATTTGCAGCTTTACAAAGCAGCAATTTCAATAAAATAAGAAAGGCCTCACACTTTTAACTATGAAAAGATCTAAAGGTCTTTCTTTCAGGTGTTTCACAATTTGAATAATTCTCTCTAGCTTACAGTGTTGATGACTTCCATACCCTGACCCAGCAGGCATATCACCTCCAAAATAAACCAGATAAGCTCAAGAACCCGTTGTCAATTTTGCTGTCACTCTCAGGTCTGTGGCTGAATTTTTTTTAAGGATGCTTCTTTCTCTCAAGCACTACTTGAGTTTTTTCTTAAGATAAATGTTTTGCAGTTTCCCATTCTTGTCTATGTTGAAGATGTTTCAAATGTTCTCGTTTTATTGTTATTTTTAGTGTCTTTCTAAGTGTGTGTGTGAAAATAGATGGTTGGAGAGAAGAGTCAGGAAAGTGAAATGTGCCGATCAATTAATTACTTAAGTTCTTTTCTTTGTGTTCTTTTCTTCTTTTTTTCCCCAAAGGGGAGGTATTCTGCTTATGACTGAAACCCAACTACAAACTTGCTTGTAATCATAGTGCTTAAAGATTTGTATATATTAAAAAAGGCACCTGATCCCATTTCAAATCTTCAGCATCATATATAGTCCACAAAGCACCTCCTGGAATACTGCTGAGCACAGAGCCAGCACTGCTATGTGTGACCCCAGAAACCAAATAAAATTCTTATCTCAAAAAATAATAATAGCTAAAAATAAATAAATAAATAAATAAATAAATAAATAAATAAATAAATTACTAGGTGTCACACCCACCCAGCTCAGGGATTACTACTGACTCTGCACTCAGAATCTGCTCCTGGCAGGCACTAGGGACCATATGGGATGCCAGGATTCACACCACCTTCCATCTTGGGTTGGCTGCATGCAAGGCAAATGCCCTACCGCTGTGCTATCTCTCCAGCCTTTTTCTTTTCCTGCTTTTCTTTCTTGCTTCCTTCCTTTCTTCTTTTTCTTTCTTCTCTTCCTTTCTTCTCTTTATTCACTTTTTCTTTCTTCTTCCTTTCTTCCTCTTTCTTTTTTCTTTTCTTTCTCTTCTTTTTTATTTTATTTTTGCTTTTTTATTTACTTTTTCCTAATTTCACTGTTTTAATTTTAAAATACCTTTAAAATAAACTATGAGATTTAAAGTCAGTGATAACATTTCTTCTTTATTTTTCTCCAAGTAATCAGGCCTGTCTATCTAGAAGTCTGTTTGTCTGTTTTTTTAAATTATAATAATATCTTTAGTTAAGCACCATGATTACAAACATGTTTGTAGTTGGGTTTCAATCATAAAACATTCGCCCTCCATCTTCACCGTGCAGCCTTCCCACCCACCATCTCCATTTTTATTAGCTTTTAGTCCACACCTGGCAGCGCTCAGGGCTTACTCCTGGATATGAGTTCCAAGATCAATCATAGTAAGCTGTTGGAATGATATGAGGTTTCAAGGATTGAACGCAGGTAAGCCAGGTACAAGGCAATGATACTACCTATTGCAAGGCAAATTCCCTACCTGCTGCAATATTAGCACATCAATTTTATTAACTAAAAAAATTCAAACCTCCTCTATACTAGGTAAGAAACAACTATATCAGAAAACACTTGTTATAAAAAGTATATATAGCATAGATAAAGAGATTACAAAACATATCCTGTCCTTTATAATTTCATCCTTTATAATACAATTTCCCCTGTTGAAGAGGAACTAATAATTAAGGAAAAAAAGCAAGCATCAATCCATCAATCACTCTAAATGTCTACTGAAATTTTTTTTTGAAAGACAGATTATACGTATAGAGTATATCCCAATCCTTTCATAAACTGTTGGTTTAATAGGTTTAATTAATTATTTTATTTTATTGAAACCATAGTGATTTACAAAGTCTTGCATAGTTAGGTTTCTGACATACAATGAATCAGGTCCAATCCTCTCATCAGTGTCGACCTTCCTCCATCAATGTTCCCCAAATGCATTCCATACCAGCACCAACCTATACCCCAGCCTGCCAGAATAACAGGCCCATTTAAACTTTAGATTGTTAAAGCTTGGATTTCCTGATTTCATTCTTGTTGCCTTTGCCTTTGACATTTAGTTCTGTCCTTTTTTAACACCACCAATGCACCTGAGACAACGTTGTTACTGGCCCCCATCTTTTCTTATTTGTTTTTTCCTCCTCTATTCAATTTATTTCTTTCTCCTTTCTATAAACCAAGGGTGTTCAAGACAATGTTCATTTAAAACATTGCATTTTCTCATACAATTATCCTAAATGTCACATATAATTGATGTCATCCTGTATTTATCATTCTTCTGTCTTACTTCATTTAAAATATTATTTTCTAGTTCTATTCATGTTGCAGCAATTACATGACTGCATCAGTCCTTACAGCATGTAGTATTCCATTGTATTTATGTATCTCATCGTCTTATATACTCATCTATTGTACATCTATATTGATTATAAGTCTTAGCTATTGTACTAGTGTTACAATAAATAGTGTTGTGAATATTATTTTTGATGAATGTTTTTCTTACCTGGGGATAGATACCCAAAAGTGGGATTGCCAAACTGTTTTACATAAGGTTTGGAGCAGGTAACATTCCCACCAGCAAGAATAAGAATTCCTTTCTCTCCACAGTCCTACCAACAGAGATTGTTCTCAGTATTTTTGATATGTGCCATTCTTGCTGGTATAAGATGATATCTCATTGTTTTGATTTGTATTTCCCTAATAATAGAGATGAGGAGCACTTTTCATGTGCCTATTGACCATGTATTGGTCTTCCTCAGAGAAGTGTTTGTTCATTTCCTTTTCTCAGTTTTTGATGGAGTTTTAATGGAGTTTTAGGATTTTGTGGACTTGATCTTTGTGAATATTTTGTATATCCTAAGTATCAAACTTCTAACTAATATGTGGAGTGCAAAAATTTTCTCCTACTCAGCTGTCTTCTGATTTTAGCCTGGCTTCTTTTGTTACACAGAAATTGTAGTCCCATTTATTGAGATTTGATTCTATAGTCCTTGCCATTGGTATCATATCATCAAAGACTTCTTTGAGGTTTAATTCTTGGAGTGTTTTACCTATGTTTTCTTCATTGAATTGTCAGGTCTAATCTCAAGGTCTTTCATCCAAGACTGGAATAGTAGCACAGTGGTAAAGCATTTACTTTGCATGTGGCTGACCCAGGAAGGATGCAGATCTGATTCCTGGCATCCCTGAGCCAGGAGCAATTTCTGAGAGTTGAGCCGGGAGTAACCCCCGAGCACAGCAAGGTTTGGCCAAAACAAACAAACAAACAAAAAAACCCGCAATAAAAAAACCTGCAATAAACAAAAACAAAAATAAAAGCAGAGTCGTGCACAAAGATGTTTTATATTCATCAACCTCGTTTTTATGTATGTCAACTTTGTATCTGTTCATACCATAAATATCTGTAGAAAATATCTTCTCTGCAATTGGAACATTAATCTTCATCTAATTTGAATTATAATCACTCACAAATATATATTATTAATCTGTTATTTCATTTTTTGTTTTATTTTCTGTTTGATTTTGGGTCACACTGGTGACACTCAGGGGTCACTCATGAATATGTGCTCAGAAATTTCTCCTGGCTTGGGGAACCAAATGCCTGGGGATCGAAACACAGTCTGTCCTAGGCTAGCACGGGTAAGGCAGACGCCATACCGCTTGCTCCACCACTCTGGCCCCTATAAATATATTATTTCTGTAGAAGTTTAGATTTTTGAAGGTAGAAGTTGCATCTTATTTATCTGCTCAGAAATCATTGATTCAAATTTCAATTTATTAATTTAAAAGGTTGGCTTTGTTGAATTATTTAAAATCTTAAAAACCTTAGTTATTTGGATTAATAATAACATTTACTGTATAAATTCAAATTGAGGACTTATTTAAATAAAAAAAGTCATTACCTAATACATTTCAATTTATTTTTTAAGCCCAGAGTAACTTAAGTAAAGTTAAAGAAGATCTGAGAAATAAAAAATTTTCCATTGAATGTTTTTTTTTTGAACAGTTGTTAGAATTATATAATAAAAACCAAAAGAATTGTAAAAAGCACATTGAAAATTACACTAAACTCAGACAATGCTTTTCAAAAGCTGCTTTTTGGTTCTCAACTTTGTCATGATCACAGCTATGCCTACTTCTTTTTGAAAGCCAAAGGATGCACTGAGACCCTCGACCTTTGTATTTGCTAATCTGTACATCATAAGTATTTAGCACAGAATTGACTCAGTATCTGCATGGGCAATTCAAACAGCAGGGGGGCTATGACTGACTTTAATTTGGAATCCTAAGTGAGCCCCTCAGCAGGATGTCTGAGCATACTTCACCTGCCCTTGTCAATCATTTTCCCATTCTTTGCAATTTTATTTCAGATGAGATTCCCCCCAAGGAATGACAGGAAATCATTCCATCCTTAGAGGCCAGGAAAGTTCAGTTTCATATAAAAACACAAATTGGCCTAACAGCTTCTTGTTTTGGAAAAAGTAATTTTAGGGGGTCTGATAATTTGTCTCTAAAGATGCATTTTATAATCAAATGGCAACATAAACACAATTAGCTTCTCACAGAAGGGTCTTAGATTTGACCAAGTTAATTTAATTTATGTTGCAAACAGAAGTGTCCAGAAAAGGAGAAGACCTAAAACAATAGACAAAACAGAAAAATGGAGCACTGATAATGTGTTGAACTCAGTCTTGCTCTACTTAAATTCAGATTGTAGCAACCATCTTTCTAGTTCATTTGAGAATATAACCTTTTAGGTTTCTTCTTATATCATGGCTTATCAAAAATTATCAAAGTAAGAAGCGCATAAGGGAATATACCAGGTTGGCATATGACATGAGGCGAATACTTGTCCATTCTGCTCAGCAGCCTCCTTTCACAGTCAATGAAATCCACATAGTTCACTCTCTCCACCATTACTCCTATGCTTAATATCTTCTTTTACTTATTTCCTAAATAACACTTCATGTTACTTAATGGCTAGTATATATTCTTTTAGACCTATTGTCATATTTTGCTCAAATATCAACCATTTGAACGAGGCTTCTTTATTCTCATTCTACAGATGTAGTAGTAATACATTAAAAGGCAAATGATTTGACTATTTTTACAGAAGGTTAGTGGTATCAAGTTTTTACACCTGGAGCTACTTAATCTGTTCTTAGTTACTACTTTCAATAACAGCTCCTAACTCTACATATTTACTTTGGAAATTTTAAAAGATAAAAGTAATATTCCTTTCTCAACTAAGTAATTGTGCCCGAATTTTAACTTTCCTTGAGAATTTTTAAATTTGAGGTTAATAAAGGGAAGTCTGCCAATCCCAACTTTCCTGGGGGAAAAAGGGTGATTTTAGTCCCATTTTTGAATACTGTATTTTCCAGCATGTAAGTTGACTTTTTAACCCATGAAAAACTTCTTAAAAGTTGGAGGTTGTGGGGCCGGAGAGATAGCATGGAGGTAAGGCGTTTGTCATTCATGCTGAAGGTCTTTGGTTGGAATCCCGGCATCCCATATGTCCCCTGAACCTGCCAGGATCTATTACTGAGCGTGGAGCCAGGAGTAACTCCTGAGCACTGCAGGGAGAGATTCAAAAACCAAACCAAACCAAAACAAAACAAAACAAAAAAACCCCCAAAAGTTGGAGGTTGTCTTATATGCTGGTATAAGGCATGTTGAAAATTACTCCAGCTTCAGGGATGAGTGATCCGCCCCACTCTTACCTCCGTATCATCCAGCTGCCATGCATCATCATTCAGTCCTCATCACTCAGTCCTCTGCTTGTTTTGACTCATCTTTCAGGGCACACAGAGGAGCTGAGTTACCTAGCGCTGCATCTCATCTCGCTGCAGGGTATGCGGCTTTCCAGTGCTCAGTCCTCTGTTCAGCTTTCATGGGACACAGAGGAGGCGCTTTGTCTCCCTTAGCTGTCCTATTCGTCACTGCACTCAGCCAGCTTCTCTTGGAGGAGCCCCCTCTCCCTGCTCTCAATGTAGATCACAATTCAAAAATCATAGTCACTCACTACAAATGACAAATGTAAAATAATTGTTGGCACTCCAAAATGTAACTTTATCAAACATACTAATAACCTCTTTCTCTTAATTTTTTAATTTCCATTTGGTATGTGGTAAAAGAGAGGCAAATATAGCCCAAATCCAAATTTTTTCATACTATTACTATTTCTATTTTTTACTTTTATTTTATATTATATTAAAATATTTTATATTTTATATTTTATATTAAAATCAATTTTAAGTATTATACATATTCCATTCTATATTTTCTTTTTTAATACTATCTTTATTAAAGCACCTTGATTACAAACATGATTGTGGTTAGGTTTCAGTCATGTAAAGAACACCCCCCTTCACCAGTGCAACATTCCTACCACCAATGTCCCAAATCTCCCTCCACCCCACTCCACCCCACCCCACTCCCACCTGAACTCTAGACAGGTTTTCCACTTCCCTCATTCATTCACATGATTATTAACAGGAAAAGTATGGGGTCGTCTTATACACCAGAAAATATGTTAGATATAAATATTTTAAGACATAATCCAGAATAGGCAAAACATAAAATTTACAGATTTGTCAATATGCAACAGGAATTGTTGTTGAAAGCCAACATTTACTTTTCTGACGGGTGAAGCATCAAGTCTACTTAGTACTTCAAAGGCTTGACACAGTCTTGAAAAATAATATTCAAAACACATAATCTATCATTTCATTCCTGGGTTAATCCAAGCCCTAAAGAAATTAATAACTGTGAACTGTGATCTTCTCTAGAGTGAATCTTAAATTATTTTTATAAATTTTGTAATATTAGCAAATTATAAACAAGCCAAGTCTAGAAATAGTGTAAAATTTCACAGGATAATTTTGCAATTACTAAAATAGGAACAATGTCTCTGGGTTGTTTAACATATGACTCTGTCTATAAAGCAGCTCTCTTAATGTTACTGTGTTCAAGAATTATTTTATGAGATTAAAAGATTAATTGCTTAAAGATTCAAAAATGAAAATTCTCAGGATTCTATGCCCTAAGCAAGTACTTTCTCTCATTATTGCTATACTTTTGATTTAAAATGAAATATTTAGTTGACTTTTTGCATAGTTTCCTAAAATTTACAAGATTATGATTAAATTTAATAATTTCAGAATATTGTGGCATATTTTAATATTATTGCTGCCTTTGACTATTCTTATGTCTTAATAATCTCATTTTTGAAGTATTTGAAGTATTAGGACATGAGCAATATTGCAGCAGAAAGGATGCTTGTCTTGTACACAACCAAGCTATGCTCAACCTCTGGCATCTCATATGGTCCTGTGAACACTGCCAGGAGTAATTCCTCAGTGTAGAAACAAGAATAGCCACTGAGCATCACTAGGTGTGGTGCCCAAAATAAAACAAAATTGCAGAATTATGTATATTATTAACCTGCTTATCTCATTTATCAGTAAAACAAAAATAATTAATAAAATATATGAGCTATTCAATAATAGTCAAGTAGTTAAAATAATTAATTTTAAACTAAAAATAATAATATATAATTTAATAATATTTCAAAACAATGCTAATTATTATAAAAATATTATGAATACAGATTATCTTAAAAAAGTCAAAGAGAAAGTAAACCTGCTCAAAAAGAGTTTTATCCAAAAAGAAGTATTGGTAACTGAAATTCAAATATATTCTAGTTTATAGATCTTTTTTTATCTTCAATGCATAATACATGAAGTACATTCTATTTGTTTGTTTGGTAGCCACACCCGCTGATGCTCTGGAGTCATTTCTGGTTATGGACTTAGAAATTGCACCTGGTTAGGTAAGGTAACCATATTATATGCCTGGGATTAAATTTGGGTGAACCACATGCAAGACAAATGTGTATAATTGCTCTGGTACCATGAAGTACATTTTGTGTTTTTGTTTTGGTTTTGACAGGTATATGATAGTTTATGTCCAAATGCAATTTTGCAATATTTTGGGCTTTAAAAGCATTTCATAATGTTCACAGTTATATATAAACATATGGTGACTTTTCCTTAAATTCCCCGTTGTTTCTTTAGATTAAACTAGTGAAGATACTAAGACAGTTCTGATGATACAGTTCTGATGTTAGTAAAGGTAAAATTAGCCATAATAGCTATCTCTTTCTCTTGCACCTCTCATCTCTAATTTTATTCTTAATCAGCATTTCTCTAAATTACTTTAATTTGGAGGGAAAAAATTGGTGACCTTAGAACTTCTAGTTCTTCTAGGTTATCGTTTAAACGTATGACTTATTTTATATTTATAATTATATAACCAAGAATAGATCCGTATGTTATACCTTACGAGGTACAACCTTCTTCTGCAATCTTATTTTTCAGAATAAAAGAGTATTGTGTTTATTTCAGTGAAGTTTTTAAAAGCATAAGAAAATAAATATTTACAGTTCAACTAGGACTGTAATAATTTCTCATAAATTAAGATAGCCTTCCTTTATAAAACAAAAATGTACCAATTTTTACTTTTCAGAAAACTTTTCCTTATATTAATGTTATTCTGTGTATATAAATACATGTCCTCATTTTGAAGACTTGCAATATTATCTATTCTTAGTTTTCTCATTTATATCACAAGCTCTTACTCATATTATTTAAATATTCTCATAATATTGTTTTAGTTCCTTTGCATTATTTTCTAACTTTATTTAAACACCGTAGTTTACAAATTTGGCCATAGTACAGTTGTTTCAGGTATTCAATGTTTTAATGCCAATTCCACCACAAGTGTGGCCTCTGTCTACCTTTGTCCCCAGTTCCCCACCCATTTAAATCAACAGAATCCTGAGGGTTAGCACCCAATGTTCTTCTGTGAACTGAGTGCCAGGCTTCTCAAATGCCCACCCAAAGCTGTTGCCTTCCTTCCTCAGATGAAGAGCTGAACTTAACATCAGAAGCTCAAGTTAAACTCTGATGTTGAAGGGGTTGCCTATCTGGGTAAAAAGTCCAAAGGTGTTCCATGTACAAGTGAAGTAAGTCCTTGAGGCAATGTGCTGAGAGTGATTGATGTCATGGTGAGTAAGAGTTTTGCTGGTCTGGTTTGTGGGGTGATTACTTGGTTTTAATCTCTTTCTCATGGGTAAATATGAAGCCTCAAGTTTACATCTGCTGCACTATAATTCAGGCAGAACCCAACTGAAATTTCCCACAGAAAAAAAACATTGGCCTGGTCTGGCTTGGGCCTTTGAGTGCTTGTTTCTGGTCTCTCTTCACTTAAGCCTGGATGCCTAGGGGGTTGCATCTTGCCCACCTCCTGCCCATGAAAGGGGATCTTCCTTGCAGAGTTCTGTCTTGTATATTGTCTCCATATGCTGAGGGGAAACCTCTTCTTGAAGTCAAGTGATAAAGTTGCACTTCTGTTTCCAATGGCCCACGTCCAGCCCAAGTGAGCCGGCGGCTTTGTGAGAGGCTCGTCGGCTGCGTCGCAAGTACAGTAGTGCAGCTGGAACACGTTTCCTCACTGTTGTGCCCCAAGCCTGCGGTTAGTCTCAAATTCCTGTGAATGTGACTAAAAAATGTTTGCGTTTTAGCCACAATCACTAACAAATTATGCTCAGCTATTCAATGCACAGATCCAAAGAGAGTCTGACCCCATTATCAAAACTCAAACCCAGATGGTGGAGTCCCAGACTAATGAGGGGCTCTCAGTCATTTCAAACAAATTTCTTGTCAATCATGCCACATGGCATATGGGGTCTCCTTTCAAAGATCTCCTAGTTGGAGGATTCAGAGTCCTTCCAGAGCAAAGCAAGTCTTTCCTCCTAAAATTAGTTTCTTAATTTTTAGAGTCTTAAAACACTTCCACTTTTTTTCTCTTCCTCCCTCTTTAAGGGGGAAAAGTAAAGATTGTAGACCATCTGACATATATGACTTTATCAAACTCATAATTCAAAATGAAACTAGGTATTCTAAACTACATTGTAAATTACTACTTAGAACAAGTAATGAACTCAGGAAAGAAGTATGTATGTTCAGTGAAAAAACAAAGGCCTATACATTAAGCTATTTTTTAGTTCAAAACAAATTAAGCAGAACTTTTACTCCACTATCCAATGTTCACTTTGAATGTAATAATAAATCTGAAAGGAAAACATATGGAAATCTAGCATTTGACAATGAAAGTCTATTTCTTATATTTCCATCTTTTGAGGTGAGATGCAGGTATCTACCATTTGGTCCCAAAAAGATTGGCCACATAAATTCTTATTGAATGTTTACTCCGACTAAGTTTGCTGCTTTACTTAGAGTGCGTAGAAACCTGTTCCCAATCCTTCCCCCTTAGCTCTTTCTCTTTATACTCCAAGCACACTGCTTTGATTATAAAGTGTGATTCCAGATACTCTTTCTGGCATCCCTTGCAGGCTGCTATGCTCTGTAGTGGATTTCCCCCCTGGAGAGACTGCCTCAGCTGTATGTCCTGTGAAAGGACTGTGCTGCTTGCTGCATAAAAAAGCAGAGGAAAACTGGTGCAAATAGCAGTCCTAATTGCCCATATGGGAGATTTATAAAGAAGGGAGTAAGTAAAATAAAAGAGCAGGGCAAGTTATGAGTGGAAGGCCAAGAAGAGAGCAGAAAGGGAAACCCAGGAACCATATCAGAAATTTCTACAAAACTGTTATTTCTGTCACCGCTACTAGGGATTCAGAGAGGGTTTCCACATTAAACAAAAGTCCAGTGGTGTGAAGACTGTATTCCATTTTCTTTCTGTGTGAGTCTGTAAGGAGTAAAATAAACAGAACCTTTCACCCATAGGCATATTTTAGAGTTCAAGTGTGACACGTCGGGTCCAAAATAGATTCCACATGATTGGAGCAGATCCAGAATCCTAGTCTCTGAATAGCAATCAGCATTGGAAGTTAAGAGCCGGCATCCACTATCATCACATAAAACATGGACGAAATGGCAAATCCTACACAGCTGTTAGTGAATAAGGACTATCCATACATGGAACTTTATGCTATGGGCATATTTTCTTAAATTATGCAGCTTAGTTTAAATTGAAGTTCTTTGGCTTTTTACATGTCTTTAATGAGTACCCAGAACCTTACAACAGCTTTCTTTTCATGAATTTTCTTTTCAAAGAAGGAGAATTATGTTCTTTGCAATAGTCAACCCAGGCAGAACTAATGACCCAAGGGCTTCATGCTGGTTTATTTTCATGGAAAACTCCTCATCATTTGAAACCACACAGAATCTCAAACATCTCAGAAAGAAGATACAAACCAAAGTCTAGGATGCTATGACTTAATTCTGGAGGATACTTCAAGGTGCATAGTAATAGAGGCTTTATGTTGTGCCATCCCTTGCCTCTTCGGATGACCTAATGATGTAGGAAGAGGGGAGAGTTTGAAAGAGGAAAGGAGATAGGATAATGGAAAGATGGAAGCACTATAGTAGAAGTGGAGTATCTAGAATCCAGACATTTCATCTTCTATATAAAAACAACTTTAAAAGAGTCGGCACCAGTTCCTTAAGACAATGCCTTTTTGATCAGGTTTCCCCATTTGGCAAATGCTTCATACATTAAAAAAAAATTAAAACTTGGGCCTGGAGAGATAGCACAGTGGCGTTTGCCTTGCAAGCAGCCGATTCAGGACCAAAGGTGGTTGGTTTGAATTCCGGTGTCCCATATGGTCCCCCGTACCTGCCAGGAGCTATTTCTGAGCAGACAGCCAGGAGTCCAGGAGTAACCCCTGAGCACCGCTGGGTGTGGCCAAAAAACCCCCCCCCCAAAAAATTAAAACTTTTCTAGTTTGAGGGACTAGAGTGATAGCACAGCGGTAGGGCATTTGCCTTGCACATGGCTGACCCAGAACAGACTTGGGCTCGATTGCCAGCGATCCATATGGTCCCCTGAACCAGGAGTGATTTATGAGTGCATAGTCACCAAGTAACCCCTCAATGTCACTGGGTGTGACCCAAAAACAAGAAGACAATAAAATAACAACAAAAATTTATTCTAGTTT
>PVKC010032632.1:0-14203 GCA_004027635.1 Crocidura indochinensis | reverse complement strand
GGTCAAAAGACCCAAACAGAGATTAGGTCTTGTATTTTGCTGCTCAAAGATAATGTTGATCTCTTGACTGATGATAATCTTATTAACCTTGGAAAATCAAGATGTTCCCTTGGAAAGTTACGACCACTCCTACTGCGCCTCGCCCCTAATTTCTTTGTTTTGCATTTTCTATAAAAGGTCTATTTTTCCCTTCATTAAAGGGACTCCTGATCGGACCCCTTCTCTCGAGTCTGTTTATTTTCCCAGTCCCCTCTTCTATTTCAGGCCAGATTTCCTCTTCGAGAACTGCGAATAACAGACGTGGTCCCCAAGTTTACCCGCTGGTCGGGGTCCCTGGTGGGCCACACTACCCCCTTTTTCTTCTTTAGAGATGGGAGAAACACTAAAAAAAGTGTTTTTTTTTTGTGTGTGTGTGTGTGTGTGTGTGTGTGTATGAGTGTGTCAATGCCATTTACATAGGCATAGAAAAATATAGAAGGAATTGAAACGAAAAACCTTTGACCTAAAAACAGGGAGATCTTACCCCAAAATATTTTGGCATAAGACCAACTGAAGGCTCCAGGCATACTAGGTTGTCCGGCCCCCTAGTAATTTTTGGTGATCAGCTCTGAGTCATCACAATTGTTGCTTGTTGGATAGTTGCAATTATAAGTCCTGCTTTCTGTATGGGTGCTATGTTGAAGTCCGGGTGGTGTGTATTGTCTTGTGATTCCTTCTAACTCTCAGTTAGCATTACAGAGAATCCTGCCCTAAAAGCAGACTATTCTTGTTGCCTGGTTGTCAGGGTGACATAGGAACTGTCTTTGGAATAAGTTAATGACATGGGAGTGGTGGGGCCTTCCTTGGCAGAATTTGTTCCTGATGTTGGTGTAGGAAAACATGTTTGTTTCCCTAGGTGGTATCCTTGGTTCAGGGGTGAATAGTCAATATGCATGGGTATATTTTTAATTAATTATTTTTATTTTATTATAATAATAATTTTTGCTTGACCAAAGTGGATTACAAATCTTTCACAGTAATATTTTAGGTACATATTGACATTGAATTAGGGGAATTCTCACCACCAAAGCTATCCTCCCTCCATCCTCGTTCCCAGGATACATTTTTTTTAAATATGAACACTTCACAAATGTGCATGTCCTCCTTGCGCAGAGGCCATGCTAATCTTCTCTGTATTCCAATTTTAGTATATGTGCTGCCGAAGCGAGCACAGGATGCATTTTTAAAGTTTTTTTTTAATTATAAAGAACATTGATTTATAAAGTTAGTGATAGTTGAGTTTTAGGCATATAATATTTCAAAACCAATTCCACTACGTGTCAACTTCCATCATAAATGTTTCCACACTCTCATCCCCAAACACTCACCTCTATCTACTGCCTGCTCCCTTGATAGACACATTGTAGAGTTTGGTGGTTTTAGCTTAGATCTCATATTTTTATTTATTTGTTTTCTGATTTGTTTTGATTTGTTTTTTTGGGTGGTCACATCTGGTAGCGCTCAAGGTTTGCTCCTGGCTCTATGCTCAGAAATTGCTCCTGGCAGGCTAAGGGGACCATATGGGATGCTGAGATTCAAACCACCGACCTTCTGTGTGCAAGGCATATTTTCTGTGTTGTTGAATCTGTGCTTCGAATAGATAGCTATACTATTCTCTCAAATAACAGTATAACCATTTCTATATTGCCTCTTTCATTCATCATGTTTCTAATCTTTGGGGATCAGCTGATGTGTGAGCAGGGAAGGAGGTGGATATAGCTAGGACTAGAAATACAAATTCTTTGCTAGATAAAGAGAAAAAACTTATAACTGTGAAAAAAAAGTAAATGGTTTTTTGTTTGTTTGTTTTGTTTTGTTTCGGATTTTGGGTCACACCCGGCGGCAGTGCTCAGGGGTTATTCCTGGCTCTATGTCAGAAATCACCCTCGGAAGAATCAAGGGACCATATGGATACTCCGGGATTTGAACCACCATCCTCCTGCATGCAAGGCAAATGCCTCACCACTGTGCTATCTCTACGGCCCCATGATTTTTATAAGAAATGATGGAAAATTTCCTCTGTACATCAGTTTGGGTCAGAGTTGATATTATATCTTTAGAATGGACAAGAAAATTTTGAGTGTCTTCTTTGGGTATTTTATAGGCTGTTCCCTCAAATTGTACTTTTTTCATGAGTATTTTTTTATAACCAAAATGTCCTTATCAGGAGTCAAAACAGATATTTATTTAAGTGGGATATTATTTACATGCTTTTGAGGCTGAAAAGATTAGGGATTATAACTTTGAGTGGGCTATCTCTGACTATATTGAAAGTGAAAAAATCATTTGGAACAATTTAGAGGGTAAATGGAATCTATAGTCAAAGTTATGCTTGCTTCTTGATCTTTTAAACCCTAAAACAATTCCATTGATTTGGTCCACAAAACCATGTACTAGAGGAATAATAACATTTATATACTTACTCTTAGAGCTCCTTGTTTAATTAGAAATTTGTTAACATTTTCAAAGGTGAAATGTTTCAGTTTGAAATATCATTAAAATAGTTGGTCTCCAAGACTACAGAGATAATAACAATAATACACTTTTATTCACATACACTGAGGAAGCATATCCATTTCTAGATGAAGAAAGAGAAATGGAGATTGAAATGTTTGCTTCATTTCATAAAACTTCTAAGTGGCATAGTAGAATAAAATTCTATACTGTCATTAAAGCCTCTCTACTCTCAACAAGTTACTCTTTTATTATTTGAGTCTAGAGTTATCATTTATCTATGTCTAAAATAAATGGATGTTAAAATAGAGTTCCGGGTTGTCAGAACCAATGATTTCTATTTGAAATTGACAGTCCTTTAGGAAAACCAAAAAAAAACTCAGAAGACTCAAAGAGAAAGGAAAAAACAATGCATTTTTCTGGGCATTTTGCCCAGTTTCTGAATCATTCATAAGAGATCCTGAAGAAGTATAAAATCAAATAAGTTTCCTTTACACTGTAAATGGATTTTAACTTACTTTTAATTCAACAGAAAATGAAAGCATATATCATTCTTTGAAGATCTAATATCCCTTTATTCCTCTTAACTATTATAGATTGACTGTTTTAATTGATTTTTTATAAAGTCAAGTCTATTAAAGGGAAGGATATTTCTATAAAATTTACTTTTTTTACCTATTTACTATTTAACTTGCTATATACCATATGAACAAACATGTTCACATTCTAGATATCAATTTTATGATATTTTCTGCTATATAATAAATTATATTCACCGTATCTGTTAAAATAATATATATTTGGAGCTGGAGCTATAATCTTCTGCATCCCATATGGTCTCCCAAGCCAGGAGCTATATCTGAGTGCATAGGCAGGAGTAACCCCTGAGAGTCACCGGGTGTGACCCCAAAACCCAAAAATGTATACTTATATAATAAAAATATAATATACAATATATAATAATTAATCATTTATATTATAATATTTTACATGTATGCATATATCTGAAAGTTGGCAGGATATCTTCTAGTTCTACTTTTCTTTTCTTTTTTTAGTAACAGAAGTGGAATTTCTTTTTTGTTACTCTTACATATATATATATATATATATATATATATATATATATATATGAAGGGGATATATATATATATCCCCTTCATTCTCATCACCAATATCCAAAGTGTCCCTCCTCCCCACTCACACTGATGTACTCTAGACAGGCTTTCTACTTCCCTCATTCAGTCACATTTTGTTATGATAGTTCTCAGTATAATTATTTCTGTGACTGTATCCAACAATCTCTGTGGTGAGATTCATGTCAGGAGCTGGACCCTCCAGTCCTACTCTATTTTGTCTCTGAGAATCATTACATAAATGTCTATTTTCTCTCTGAGAATATTACACAAATGTTTTCATTTTTCTCATAACGAATAGATGAGTGAGACTATTGTGTGTTTATCTCTCTCCCTCTGACTTATTTCACTCAGTATAATAGATTCCATTTACATCCATGTATAGGAAAATTTCATGACTTCATCTCTCCTGATGGCTGCATAATATTCCATTGTATAGGGGGAAGCCATGTGGGTGGAGAAGCCTGGGACAAATGTCCAGACCCGGGGTCATGGTGAGCTTGGAAGGGGCGCCAGGGAAAGCCATGAGGGTGGAGGAGCCTGGGACAAACACCCAGACCCAGGGTCATGGTGAGTTTGGAAGGGGCGCTGGGGGGAGTCATATGGGTGGCGGAGCCTGGGACAAGCACTCAGCCCCGCTGTCACACTGAGGTTGGGGAGGAGGTGCCGGGAAGGAATGTCACATAACAGGAACCCCGGAAAGACCCTGAGTCCTGTGAGAGAGGCCAGAGTAGCTCAAAAACTTTCACGAACTTGCCAACGTGGCATAGGCAGCCCAGGGGGACAGAGAGTCAGGAGGAACAGTGACCAGAGAGCCAAGAAGCAAGCACAGTCTAACTCCTAGGTGGGGGAGGTGAGTCATCTAGGCTCAATGGCGCCCACTGCCACTGTGGTCAGGAGTGGATCTGCACTGTCTGACTTGAAAGGGAGGTGAAGGATCAGGCTTGACAGGAGGATGTGGGAGGGGCTAAACCTCAGCAGCATACCCACCAGGAGCAGCACTCCAGAGAAGGGACCCAGCCCCAACATACAGGTGGCAAAAGTAGCCTGAATACAGAAGGCATGGCACTCTAAGTCACATCAAGACATGCAAAGGAATATGGGTAGATCAAGGAAGACCCTAAATTCAGGGGATATGGAAAGGATCCCAAATAAATTTCCAAGTCCCCCAAAATGCACAGACCCAACAGAACTTAAAATAGTCATGAGGAATGAAATGCAAGACAGGTTAAAGGAAATGAAAGAAACATTAGCCAGCAAATATAAAAAAAAATCCTTGGACAAACAAATCAGCCAAATAAAAGAATTGTCAAAAAAAAATGAGAATCTCCATGCAAACAGAATAAGAGGAATTACATAAAACCGTAGAAAGCCAGAAGAGCAGAATCGCACAGCTTGAGAATCACATAGAACAACTCAAAGATGAACTGTGAACAAAAGACAACAAAGAAGCCAACAAAGAAATAGAAGGTAAAGCTCTGGAAGTAAAAGTCCAGTATTTAATGAACAAAGACAAAAGAAACAATCTAAGACTTGTAGGTATACCATAAGGGGTGGATTGGGAAAGGGGAAGAAAAATTAGTCAGAGAAATAATATCAGAGAACTTTGCCACCCTCTGGAAAAATACATCTGAGCAAATCCAGGAGGTGAAAAGAATCCCCAACAAAATAGACCCTAACAAACCAACCCCAAGACACATAATAATTCAAATGGTAAGAAACAAGGAGAAAGGCAACTTACTTAAAGCAATAAGGGAGGAAATAACTCTCATATACAAAGGAAGGAACATTAGAATCAAACCAGATCTCCCTTATGAAATACTTCAAGCAAAAAGACAGTGGAATGACATATTTAAATGACTGAAGGAAAGAAATTTTCAACCTAGAATCCAATATTCAGCAAAACTCTCATTCACATGGGAGAGTAAGCTAAAATCATTCTCAAACAAAAATGATCTCGCATTATTTGCACAAACAAAACTGATCCTAAATGACCTACTCAGAGATGAATTACACAATCCAAGCCCCCGATTGTAAACAAAAACCACCCTAAACAACACAATTGCACAACAGCCCTCTCTGTCAATAATCTTCTTAAATGTACATGGACTAAACTCTCCCATTAAAAGACACATAATAGAGAACTGGATTAGAAAACATAAACCAGATTTTTGCTGCCTACAAGAAACACACCTACAAATACAAGATAGGCACAGGCTTAGAATAAAAGGATGGAAATCAATTATCCAGGCCAATGGAAATAAAAAAAGAAAGTGATCAGAGACAAAGAGGGTCACTACTTACTGATCAGGAGAACACTAGACCAAGAAGTGCTAACACTGGTTAATATCTATGCACCTAATGCAGAGTCAGCAAAATATGTATGACAACTACTTGCAAAAATGGAGAAACACATGAAAGGAAATGTGATAGTAGTTGGAGATCTTAATAAACCACTATCACCACAGGAAAGATCCACCAGACAGAAAACTAAATAAAAAACTAGAAGAACTAGGTCTAATAGACTTATATAGGGCCGTCCACCCCCAGAAAGCAGAATACACATTCTTCTCAAGTCCACATGGAACATTCCCCAGAATAGACCATGCCTTAGGATGCAAATCTAACCTGCATAAAATCACAAAGGAAAGGATCATAACAAGCACTCTGTCGGATCACTATGCAACAGAGGTCAAAATTGACCATAAAAAAAAAAAAAAGCTATTGAGAAAATCCAACGCCTGGATCAAATAACATGCTGCTCAAAAATAGCTGGATCAAAGTGGTACTCAAGGAAGAAATAGAAAGATTTCTTGAGACAAATGACAATGAAGAAACAACATGTCAAAACTTGTGGGACACAGCAAAAGCAGCAATCAGGGGGAAACTCAGAGCAATACAATCCTATGTCAGGAAAGAGAAAAACGACAAAATTAGCAGACTAAAGGACCACCTTCAGGAGCTGGAACAACAGCAACAAAGAAACCTAAACACAATCAGAAGACAGGAAATAATAAAAAGCAGAGCAGAAATAAACAACATAGAAACTAAGAAAACAATACAGAAAATCAATGAGACCAGGAGTTGTTTTTTGAACGAATAAACAAGATAGACAAACCACTGGTAAGACTCACCAAAAAAAGAGGGAAAACACCCAAATAAGCAGGATCACAAATTAAAGGGGAGAAATTACAACAGAACCCCAAGAAATCCAACACATCATGAGGACATATTATGAACAACTATACTCAATGAGGCTAGAGAACCCAGAAGAAAGTGACAGATTCTTGTAAAAACATCAGCTTCCAAGACTATAAAAGGATCATTTAGAAAGCCTAAACAAGCCAATCACCTCGGAGGAAATTGAAACAGTAATTAAGAAACTTCCCAAGAACAAAAGTTCAGACCTAGATGGCTTTACAGGTGAATTCTATCAAACATTCCAAGAAGAATGACTTCCACTGATTCATAGGCTCTTCCAAAGCATTGAAAAGACAGGAATCCTCCCCAATACCTTCTATGAGGCTAATATAACTCTGATTCCCAAAGAGGGTAAAGAAACCTCCAGGAAAGAAAACTACAGACCAATCTCACTAATGAACATAGATGCAAAAATACTCAACAAAATCTTAGCGAACCAAATCCAGCACTACATCAAAAAGATCATACACCATGACCAAGTGGGTTTCATCTGAGGGATGCAAGGATGGTTCAATATACGAAAATCAATCAACATCATAAACCACATCAATAATAAAAAAGACAAAAACCACATGATCATATCAATTGATGCAGAAAAGGCATTTGACAAAATCCAACACCCATTCATGCTGAAAACACTAAGCAAAATAGGTCTGGAAGGAACCTTTCTCAAGATAGCTTACTGTTATCTATGAAAAGCCCACAGTCAACATTATCCTTAATGGTGAAAAACTGAAAGCATTTCCACTAAGGTCAGAAACCAGGCAAGGATGTCCACTTGCTCCACTCTTATTCAATATAGTCCTAGAAGTCTTAGCAATAGCAATCAGACAATAGAAGGGAATAAAAGGAATTCAAATAGGGAAAAAGGAATTCAAACTATCTCTTTTTGCAGATGACATGATGATATACATGGAAAACCCTAAAGGGTCCACAGCAAAACTCCTAGAAACAATAAACCAATACAGCAAAGTGGCTGGTTACAAAGTCAATACACAAAAGACAGTAGCATTTCTCTATACAAATAACGAAGTAGAAGAGAGAGAGATTAAGAATACAACTCCATTTAAAATAGTATCAGAGAACAACCTTACAAGGAAGTGAAGGACTTAAACTTGGCAAACTTCAAAACACTTTAGAAAGAAATTGAAGAGGATCTTGGGAAATGGAAGAACATCCCATGCTCATGGGTAGGTAGAATCAGCATAGTGAAAATGACTATCCTACCCAAATTCTTATATAGATTTAACACACTCTCCATCCAAATCCAGAAATAATTTTTAAAGACTTAAAACAATCGATCACAAAATTTATCTGGAACCACAAAAAACCCAGGATAGCCAAACACACTAAAAAACAGGAAGCTGGGTGGCATCTCCCTACCTAACCTGAAGCTATACTATAAAGCCATAGTGATCAAAATAGCATGGTACTGGAACAGAGACAGGACCACAGACCAGTGGGTTAGAAAAGAATTTCCAGACAGGATCCCCCAGATATATAGTCAACTAATATTTGACAAAGGAGTCAAGAACTTGAAAAGGGACAAAGAAAGTCTTTTTAATAAATGGTGTTGTTACAACTGGAAAACCACATGTAAGAAATTCAAAATTGACCCATACCTCACTCCTTATACAAAAATCAACTCAAAATGGATCAAAGACCTTGAAATTAGACCTGAATCTATAAAGATTATAGAGAATAAAATAGGTAGAACACTCGAAGACCTATATATCAAAAAGGTCTTCAAAGATGGAGCACCAATGGCAAGAACTTTAGCTTCAAACATAAACAAATGGGACTACATCAAACTGAAAAGCTTCTTCATGGCAAAAGAAACCCTACTTAACACAAAAAGACAGTAATCTGAATGGGAAAAAAATCTTTTCACCTATCATATCAGATAAAGTGCAGATATCCAGGTTATACAAAACACTCAGAAAGCAGAGCCCCAAAACCAAATAAAGCCATTAAAAATGGGAAGATGAAATGAATAGACACTTATCTGAGGAAGACTGAAAGATGGCCAACAAACACATGAAAACATGCTTACCTTCACTCATCATTAGGGAAATCCAAATAAAGACAACAATGAGGTACCACCTTACACCAGTGAGGATGGCTCACATCAAAAATAATGGGAACAATCTCTGTTGGCTGGGATGCAGCATGAAAGGCACTCACATCCACTGCAGGTGGTAACAGCTGTGGAGAACAGTCTGAAGAGTGCTCAAGAACTCAGAATTGAGCTACCACTTGACCCAGCAACTACTCTCCTAGGTATCTACTCCCAAGTTCAAAGGACATTCATTCCAAAGTATGTGTGCACCCCACTATTTATCGCAGCAATCAGCATAATTACCAAGTCTTGGAACCAACCTCGATGTCCAACAACAGATGAATGGATCATTAAGATGTGGTATCTATACACAATGAAATACTACATGGCAGTCAGAAATGATACAATCACAGACTTTGCAGCAATGTGGATGGACCTAGAACATATTATGTTAAATGAAGTAAGCCAGAAGATGAAAGATAAACACAGAATGATAGCACAATTCTGAACCACCTAGAACATGCACCTTACATACAAATAATACTCGACAATCAAACAGCAGGGTTTATCAGGGTAGAAACTCCAAACACTGTAACAGTCAACGTATACCGGAGAGCAGTGTCCAAAACACATGAAAGAGGAGCAACACAAACTCTTGACTACACATTATAGCAAAAAAAAAAAAAAAAGCCAGCAACAGCAGAAACAGCAGCATAGAAAGACCAGGTAAGTAATTGGTCTTCTACTACAAAGGCCCTAATAAACCTTTAAACAAGATTACAGGTAAAGGATACCACAGGAAACCACTGACTCCAACGGAAGCATTCCAAAATAAGAGGTTTTAATGCTTTAATCTTTCTATACTTAAAATAACCTCTCAGATTTTCTGTCCACTGGCGTTCTTGGATACAAAGGGTGGACAAACAAACTAAGATTGCATCTCTGGGCTCAGTCACATGAGATACCATACCCAGCTTGCACAATACGAGAATGTCCCAATAAACCTATTTAACATACCCATTATCTCTAGGTTATACCCTCATTTAAGGCTTGAAGCACATGACCAGCCAGACCACTGAAGCAGCAACTGTGACTACAGACTTATACTACAGACCCTACTCATTGAACACATTCAAACAAACTAGCATTCCCTCGCAGCTAGAGCATATACCTTATATACAACTAATACTCAGGTTAGAAACTCCAAACACTGTAATAGTCAACATATACTAGAGAGAAGCACCCAAAACACATGAAAGAGAATCAACACAAACTCCTGACTACGCATTATACCACACACACACACACACACACACACACACACACACACACACCAGCAACAGCAGAAAGAGCAGCATAGAAAGACCAGGTAAGTAACCAGCCTTCTACTACAACGGCCCATAATAAGCCTTTAGGGATCTTATGGAAGTAGTCCATAATAATATCTTTCGGGCCCCGGGAAATAGCATGGAGGTAAGGCGTTTGCCTTTCATGCAAAAGGTCATTGTTTCGAATCCCGGTGCCCCATATGGTCCCCCGTGCCTGCCAGGAGCAATTTCTGAGCATGGAGCCAGGAGTAACCCCTGACCACTGCCGGGTGTGACCCAAAAACCACAAAAAAAAATAATATCTTTCAATGCCTTAATATTTCTATACTTAAAATAACCTCTCAGCTCTTCTGTATACAGGCGTTTGTGGATACAAAGCGCGGACAAACCAAGATTGCATCTCAGGGCTCAATCACATGAGATACCATACCCAGATTGCACTACGAGAATGCCCCGATAAAACTCCTTTAACATACCCTTTATCTCTAGGTTATACCATCATCTAGGACCTAAAGCATGAGACCACCCAGACCATCAAAGCAGCGACTGTGACCTACAGACTTATACCACAGGCCCTACTATAAAACACATTCAAACTAGCGTTCCCTCGCTCCTTTCTCCACTCTACTGTTTTATTTTCTTATTATTTTTTCTTTTTCTCTCCTTTCCTTCTAATTTACTTTCTCTTTTCTTTCCTGCCCCTTCCATATAATTTCCCCTTCTCCCCCCTTTGAAAATCTGACCATCCCTCTACTCCTCACTCCCACCCATATTCCCCAACATATTAAAACTCTTCATCCTCGGTTCCTAAACCAATAGGCATCCAGAATGTTCTTCTACCCCAGCAAACCAGTACCCAGCACCCAAGCGAAGGGACAACCAGTCAAACCTGCACCTTGGCCCCTACAAGAAAAGGCAAATAACTCCCCTGCTGACACATGCTGCATGATCCTCCTTACCAACCCTTCCTAACATGGACAGTTACTTGAAACCGGACTTAGCTCTACAAGTATCCTTCAATGCATGAACTCTTCCCAAGTTCTCCCTATTGCAAATCTTTTACCAATCTCAGGTTGGGAGATGAAAAGCCCCCCAGGAACCCACACCCCCAAGAAAATCTCAAAAGACAAAGGGGAAACCTATACTACCATCATAAGTATAAGACCTGTAGTACACTACCTCTTTACATGCTTTACCCTAAATTCAAGATACTCTCCAGCATCATCTGGTGGCTTGATTTAAATTTTTTTACTTCACTTCATAAAAATCTTTTTCTCTTTTTATATATACACATGAGCACATATTATTTATTTCTATTTTTATCTTTCTTGGGTGTGTGATCTGTTTTACTTTTCTTCTTTCTCCACCCTCAAATGCACAGGGAAGGCACAATTAAAAAAGGGTGTGGGGAATCTATAAAATCGAGCTCTTATTCATTAAGGATAAGAACTCATAATTGTTTACAATACAGGGGTATCTCCTACCTTGAAAATATGTCATGTGGACCCAACTTAGACCACAAGTGATTAGACACCAACCTTCCAGCCTTGAACCCTGGAACACAGACATAGAAATGACATACTTCATCACAACAACCACAGGAAACAAATCGCAACCCGGACATCCATAATAGTGCTCAGACACCAACAAGTGCCAGCCCTATTATGAAATACCCTGACAACGAGGAAAATGGGAACTACTCGACCTAAGAGCAAGTTATGCTACCTCACCAGCTAACAATAAGACAAAACCAGAAGACTTGTTACCCTTTGGTCTATCATGATTTACAGATGACTGATTGACAGAACCATGGCCAGACTGTATGTATACTGGGACCAATGAAAAAAAAAGCCCTAGTCTAGAATGTGAACTATGACCTACATAACAACTATGATCCCCTAGTTCCAGAGGTCTGTCTGAGACTATTGCAACAGAAGGGGATCCCTGGAAACATAACGAAAGTCGCTATGCCAGGCCCCTCCCTAGGACCAGCGCAAAGACCAGGTCTGCCAATCACAGAAGATAGATTAAAATGACACTAAGGGAACAGAACTTCTAGAACCACACAGAAAAACATAAGCAGAAGTTCAACTCCTTGGCTCGTGTAGATGCTAATACCTCCAGATACAGAGGTCTGATTTTATCACCCAGGATACAGCAGAAATCTCCTATACAAAACTACCAAGGGGAGAGTAAATGAACCTGAAAGGAGTCTATAGTCAATTCCGTGACAATATATGGCAAGGGTGACGAAACCCTGTATCTCTTAGGCAAAGGAAATTCCTTTTCGAATGACCCCAACATTTACTGTGCATCTGCAGGAGGGGAAAAAATAAAACAAGCAAAAAAACAATCTTATTTTATTATTATTATTATTATTATTATTGTTTACTTATACATCTTTTGTTGATCTCATTATTGTGGTTTGGCTATTGAAGTGGATGTCTCCATTTACATTTACCTATTTATTTTCTTCTTTGTTTGAAGAAAATGTGTACTGCCACATTTCTATCTCAAAACCATGGCCTTTATATGGTACTATTTTTTTCTTTTTTTGGAATGCTCACTGGATATTTTATTTTTTTCTCAATTCAAGGATGAAAGTCTCTAGAAAGACTCCACCCATTCCCGGAGTATTTAAGCCCTTTATTTATGTAACCAAGACCAAGCAGGTGTAAGAACACTAAGTAGTAAGCTAGACACATAGAGGACCACTTGCTTTAGCAACCCTGGGGTTAGGTAAGAGGATATGGAAAGTAGGACGGGAATGGAGGTGGAGGAAGGACAAAAAAGGTGATGGGAGTTCCCTTGATTTTATGTTAATTTGTACTTAAAATATGATTGTCAACAATATGTAAGCCAATATGATTAAAATAAAAATTATATTAAAAAAGAAATTGTTGATTACATTGTGATGCAACTAACGTTTGTTAAATGAATTTATTTGAAACATGACTCAAAAATGAATTTATTATTTGAAACATCACTCAAAAACCTTGATTTCTTATACAAGTTATTTTACATGTCTATTCAACTATTTTTCTTCTTATGTTCACATTATAACATTTATATCTACTTTATAGCATTCCCAGGAGCATAAAATGAAAAACTGAAAGCTATTTAGAATCATGACTGGCAAACACCAAATGGTCAATTAATGATAGTTTTTATCATAATTATGCCATACGATAACATACAATCAACTTCTCTCTTCCCACAGAAGTTTAAATCTATCTAGGGAGAATTGGTTACTTATTGAATGCATGTTTGTAAATAATCTGTATCTTTATATGAAAAAATATAGTAATAGAAGAATAGGGTAGGGTGAGGATGGGTGAAACAATGATGTAGAATATCATTTTTCCATCTTCCTGAAATAGATGATATGACACTTAGTTGTGAAGACAATGAAATTCAACAGTTTCTTTACTTGAATCAAAAGGACCAGAGATAAAGGAACAGAGGTTTAATCACACAAGGCAAAATTAAGTAGAATAGGTTATCTTAATATTTTCCATGGATAATTCACTACATGCTGAATTAATCTGTTCATTTATAATTAATACACAATTATGAAAGTAGTTATCTAGAGTTAGTTAACATTTATAGTAAATTTTATAAAAATTAATATCAATGATTATTTTATATAAAAATAATATCATCTTAATATTTTCCCTTTTGCTTAAAAAAGTTTTTTCTCTGACCCATTAATACTGGGTTTGTCCATTTTTTTGTTTTTCTTTATTCTAGTGATGGACCAGGTCACCTGGTATTTGTTCTTTTTTTTTTCTTTTCATTTATTTCCATTACTGTGCTGCCCTCCAATTGTATCCAAGTTGTAGTGAACTGAAATATTTTATTTCTCTTGTATTTTCTTGTATTTTGCTGCGCCCCAATTGTATCCAAGTTGTAGTGAACAAAAATATTTCATTTCTTTTGTATTTTCTTGTATTTAGCCACTCACTTTTTGTTTTTTGTTTTTTTTTTTT
>PVKC010032631.1:0-14191 GCA_004027635.1 Crocidura indochinensis | reverse complement strand
GAGCAAAGTAGTAAGAAAACTATTAGGACCAAAAATGTCTTCCAAAACATATCACCATTACTTAATTCTTTGTTATCTCAATTTCTGTCTTTGTCAAATAGATACAAAGACTGAGGTGTTTTCTCAAACATTTTCCTCCTAAAAATGTACTTAAAATGCGTTTTTGTGAGGATTCCTTACATGTTAAAAGAACTTAAGGGAAACAAAGGTTTGTTTTTCAAAGAATACTATATACTTAGGTGAAGAGTCATCAATGAAATATCTGGAATACTCAGCTTGAGACTTTTCCAAAAAATTACTTTCAGACACCAGAGTTTTACCACCAAATTCTTTTGTCTGTTAAATGACAGCATGCTTATTTTTTTTATTTGACCCTAAAATTCAGTTTCTGAGTCTAGCATTTGTTGCCTCTTTCCTTCTTCATATTCATAATTCTAAAGCTACTTTCCCCCTCTACCCACTAAAGTAAAAATGAGGTGTCCGATGCTACCATTAACTACATAAAAATAATTTAAAAAATAAAGCCATGCTTATTGAATAATAAACAAAAGGTTTGTGCATTAGGTATTTTATTTACTTGAACATTATAAGGTATCTTATTTGTTTTTTCATAATTATTTTAAGCACTGTAGTTACAAAATTGGTCATAATTGATTTTCTGTCATACAATGTATAACATCTTCACCATTGCACATTTCCTGCTACCAATATTCCCACTTTCCTTCCCAATCTTCCTCCTGCTGCCTCTTGGCAGTTATTGTACTTAACTTTTTCTTTCTCTCTTCTTTCTCCCCTTTTGGCACTGTCGTTTGCACTATTTTAATGAAGGGGTATGTGTCATGCATATGTCACTTTATCCCCTCTTAGCACATGCAACTGTTAGAAAAGATGAAGTGTAGGCCGGGAGAAGGTGGTGCTAGAGGTAAGGTGTCTGCCTTGCAAGCGCTAGCGTAGGACGGACCGCGGTATGATCCCCCGGCTAAGAGCGATTTCTGAGCTCATAGCCAGGAGTAACCCCTGAGCATCTAAAGGGTGTGGTCCAGAAACCAGAAAGAAAAAAAAAAGAAAAGATGAAGTCAAAATTCGCCTATATTTTGATGGGATATAAGAAAAAAAAGATAGCATGGTAAAAATATCCAGAGATGAGGGCCAGAAAGACCAATCCATGGTAGAAAGCTTGCCACAAGTACTAAAACAGTGCGATTAGGGTAGAGAAGGGATCACTATGACAATACTAGTTGTAATTGCTTACACTGGACAAAAAAAAGTGTCTACTTTGGTCTAGCAATTGTTATATTTTGTAAATGGCCCTGCTTTTCCACTATGCTCCAGAAAAATTATGGCTGCCTGCCACTACTTCCCAGCTAGTCTGGTTCAGGCTGATGCCTCTGAAGCATTCTCAGAAAGGAGGTGATTATATTTCCCTTTTTTCATAAACTACAGCAGTCCAACACTATTTCTGACACATTCCTACATAAAGGTCCCAGTTTGGTGATTAAAATGATATAACATAGCATCTAAATACTGTCTGGTGAGAGCAGACTATGGGGCTGAAATCTCTGGGTGTTTCTGAAATGAAGTGGGGTGAGTCCACTCTACCATCTAAAATCCCCTCAACCCCTGTCTACTAACATCACTATTTGCCTAGCAGATAAAGAGAATAATGGCAATCGATACTTAGCATTATCAAACTTCCAAGCTACCTAATTTGCTCTATAGCTATAAATCATGTATTATGTGGCAAAAGCAATTGAGATATATTGATATTTTTGGTGTCAGCCCAGTAGTATAACAGGAAATTTACTGGGAATTTACATAGTAATCCATCCACCTCAGTGAACCTTACTAGTAGCACAGAAGGTTCGACGAGCACCAACCCACACCCCGGTAAATCCCTTGACACTGACATAAATAATACCATGAGAAATACAACAACTTTTTACAATTTATCTGCATTTGTCAAAGATTTAAATATTCCAATTGCCTTGTGATATAACAAACAATACAAAGTAGATTTGTTTCTGCCCACATAGAGTCAGGCTATGGTGATGGTGGGTGACTGGAGATTACTGGTGAAGTGATGGTCACACTGGTAGTGATATTAGTGTTTTAATATTGAATGCCTGAAATGACTCATTTATGAACAAACTGGTAAATGATGGTGCTATAATAAATCTTAGAAATTTGATAAATTTCAAGATGCTGAAAATATAGCTAAACAAATATGAATGGATTATTAAAAATGAAATGACAATACAATGCTCAATGATAAGAATATAGACAATGGGGGACTACATATTACCAGCATGTTACACTTTTTAGGAATCATGCTTACCTTTCAAATAAATTGCTTTAATTGACCTTTAGAGTTATAAAATGTGGAGGCATTTATTAGTTTTACTGAAGCAAAGGTAAATTAAGTAATCTCTGGATCTCCTAGCTGGTAGATCTAGCAGGGGAATTTTAAATAATGACTTTGATTTAAGAGTTGATTGAATAAATCAATAGAATAATGTTTGAATTTAGTGAAATATCAAGCTTGATTAGAGAATAACCAAAAGTATGAAGGTGTTATGAATGTCATGCGAAGATATCAATTTTTTATAATTAAGAGAAGACATATTTAGAAAGAATTTGAGCTTTAAAGTGACTCCCTATTTTTAAAAAAATCATCATTTTTTTTACTAAATAATGTTTATGTCTTGAAACAAAGCTAAAATTAAGATAGAAAAAAATAACCAAATGAGAGTTTTGAAAAATATCTACTTGTTGGCAGAATAGACAAAATAGGATTAATATAGGAAGAAATTTCCCTCACCATCTTTTATTTCCAGAACTAGAAAACGGAACAGGAACTAAGAGAGTTATAGTAGCTAATAGTTCTCATTAAGACTCCCTTTTGTATAAGGGCATTTCATGTTATTCAATTATTCTAGGACTATAATTTTGAATATTTTGTTCTACTGTAAGACATTTGCCTATCTGGCAAGAAAGTATCTAAATGCATGTGATCAAGGTCAAATAATTTTGTAATTATATTTTCTTTGGAGAAATATAAAGCTTTATGGTTATAATTCTACATATGTATTAGTTAAAATTTTGCTACTCAATGTCCCTGACATTTTTTACTGACAAAATACACTCAATGAATAATTGTTAAGTGAAAGAGCGAAGAAATCATGTCAGAAATACAAGTCACTAACTATTGTTAGGTAGAAACTTGAGGGTCTTTTTTAGTAAGAAAATGAGTGTGAATAAGTTGCTTCTGCTTTTCTGCCCAGCATATGATTTCTGAGACTTCAAGTTAAGATGTTTCCTCTGAGTTCAAGGAACAGGCTATTAGATGACCATAGAGATTCACCTCAATAAAGATGAACTATATTTATAAACTCCATCAGGAATAATGGAGGATAGGGGATTCTCCTCTGTGTCACAAGAGTGCAAATATTCATCTCCTGTGCATAGAAAATGTGCTTCTTTATATGATGCTCTTTCATTGGAATGAGAACAGTGGGAGATGTGCCCCTATCAGCTCTGACATACCAAGGCAGATGTTCACTTGAATGCATGCCAGGTGAGAACCTTAACCACCTGCAGCCTGACTAAGAGGCAGGGTACCCAGCTGAGAATTACAACTATCTCATGTCAGAAGGGACTCTTGCATGTGGATCATTTCAGGAGGGAAGCTAGAAGAAGCCAGTAGCTCATCGGTAGCTGATCAAATCAAACTCTCGGGTTTACTGTACTTATGGACAGTTTGGTACTATGCGCAAAAGGAAAAAAAGATTTTGGACAAAGAGGCAATGCTGTTCAGATATTTTATAAGTGAATCAAAATGATTATCATAGGCTTGACTTACAATAAACTATGTAATGTCTTAAAATATCTCATTTTCTCTTTTGCTCCTATGTTGTAGATATCCTGCCTCCTCCAGTACCTTTCCACTCACTCACAGTGATTAGATCTGGAATAGAACCAATCCCAAAGATAATAATAACAGTAAGAAAATGTCACATTGTTTTCCAGAATAGGGTGTAAACACTTTCTTTGTATTGCCTGATTGGAGGAATACTGTCTTCAGAAACAAGACATTGCTACAATGTACAGCAGTCATGTTGCTTCCAGACTAGAAAGATATAAAAGAATGCAAGTGAAGGCAACAGGAAAGCCATGTAATCTTAAAAAGGATGTCATTTTAAGAATCAGTTTTAGAAATAAAATAAAATAAAAACAAAAACAGAAAAAAAGAATCAGTTTCATGATGTTAATAACCTAAGAACAGACCTGTTGCATTTCCTTAAACGTTTACATTGCTGTTAACTTGTTATCGTGTGTGTGTGTGTGTGTGTGTATGTGTGTGTGTGTGTGTGTGTGTGTGTGTGTAGTTGGTATTCAGTGGATTCTACTTTATGCACAAACTAGTCAAGTGTACATATTTCCTCAAAGAAAGAATAGTTAAAATCAGAGAGTTCTTATTAAATTTTCAGCTTATAAGGAAACTTCAAATGCTATGTCTATAACTATTCCACACACAGTTATAAACCAGCTGTATCAAGACTTAGCATATTTCACAGTGTGTATCAGTCATTACTACTTTAAAATTGGTCCCTAACTACTTAGCCAAAAAAAGTCATTTGTTAAAAATCATCTAACAGAGTATTAGCACTACCTAGACTGTTGTTGCTTTTGAAAATGCACTGCAATCAAAGTAATTAAGCAGACAGCCCAACCTGTGGAGCCAACTACCCTGGAGTGTTTCTCCTCTTGAGCTTATAATAAAATCAGAATCACTTAACTAAACTCCTGCATGCTTGGACATTTTAAAATAGAGTAATATAATTAGGCCAAGCTTCCTACCAGTCTTTTAAATACAAAGTATTGAGACTATAGGCATATTTTAGTCTTTAGTGCAATTCTTTTTTTTCCTTATTTACCAATTGAAAAGATGAAAGAAAAGAGAAAGAAAGAAAAATGTAATGAATCCAATAAACACAGAGCTTCTCTAATGTTGTATAGGTAAAATATATATGGTGGTATTAAGTTGGGACACTTTCTGAAACATAATCCATTGAATATGCATGAGTTTAGCACAGGAAGAATAAAGGTTTTGTTAGAAATAATATTGCTGGAACATTTTTCTAATAGTTATTTTAAGAAACCCTCCAAAGATTAAAGAGTTCATTTGCTATAACTCTGAGTCTACTGTTAGAAAATAAATGGGAGTTGAAAAAGATTTTATCTAAGATTGCCTGGTATTAAGTATCACATAATGGATCACATATTTTGAAAGGAAAACTGTGATTTCCAGATTAAAGTATTTATTCTTGATCTAAACATGGGATAATTTTTTTAATTAGAAAAGTAAGAAATAGTCAAATGATACATAACCCATCCAACCTCCCAAAATTGGTAAATGAACCAATTGATAAATATTTATGAACCCACTTAGTATTAATTTTCTTATAAGAAAAAGGTTTGCACTAGTTTAGAGAAGGTAATCATTTGACAAGTCTAAAGTAAACTCTATTTAGCTGGTAGTAATTCAGCAAGATAGCAATAGGTCAATTAAGATATAAAATCTGCCAAAGAAAAGAATTTCTTTTCATTGAATCCCAGCAATACGTTTGTCTATGGCCATACCACCCTAAATGCACCCAATCTTGTCTGGCTTCAAAAGCCTTTTTAGAGCCTCTAAGAAGTTTCTAAATTTTAGAACCACCAGGCTTTCACCCTAAAACTAGTGACAGGCCAAAAGTTTGTTCTACGGAGGAAAAAAATATAACTTCAAGGTGTGAGGAACTGCAGCCATTGAAGTATCATTGTCTGTTGATGTTTTCCAAAACATATTTTAGTTTTGCTTCTTTATTTCGGGAGGGGCAGAAGCTGATCTGAAATGATGTTTAAAGTTTTGCGTTTATTCTGTGTAACAAACTCAAGCTAAGCCTTTACTGTTACAAGGGTTGTCTTTATCAGAAAGTCATAGTATAGATATTCTCATCATTTACTACTAGTTTGACATCAGATATTTATCATCTATAAACCTCAGTTTATTACTCATTCATAATATTAAATTAATAATATTGGTTCCCCCTTTGTATCTTCAGAATATTTAGTAAGGCAACTACTAATGAATTTTTTTTTTTTGGTGTTTGGGCCACACCCGGTGAATCTCAGGGGTTACTCCTGGTTATTCGCTCAGAAGTCGCTTCTGGCAGGCATGGGGGACCATATGGGGAACTGGGGGATCGAACCGAAGTCCGTCCTAGGTTAGCGCAGGCACCTTACCTCCAGCCCCCTACTACTACTAATGATTTTTAGCAATATTTCTTACATTAAAATGTGACTCTGGTAATTATGAAGAATTATTTATTAGAAATTTATTTTTACCACTCCATCAAAAATATGCTTGTAGTAAAGGAGGTGGGTTGCAGGATACATGACTAATAGTTAAGTTCTTGGTTTTATTTTCCCCTTTTATCTTAGTGCTACAGTAAACCTTTAATAAAAGTGAATACAGGGGCCTGAGCAATAGCACAGCTGTAGGGCGTTTGCATTGCACGGGACTGACCCAGGATGGACCTCTGAGTTCGATTTCCCACTTCCCATCTGGTCCCCCATTCAGGAGTGATTTCTGAGTGCAGATCCAGGAGTAACCCCTGAGTATTACCGGGTGTGCTAAAAAAAATAATAATAACAAAATAAAGATTAATGCATAGCCATTTATGTTAACTTTGCCTTGGGAATTTTATTTTCAGTTGAAAGGTAGGGAAAGCGGAAGGCAAACAGCAGTTACCAGGCAGTAGGGCTAAATGACTCACGAGAAAATACTTTGAAAATGTGCTGTTTGCCATCACAAACCTTTATAAATCAACATTACTAGATAGATTTCCACCTGTAAAAGACCTAGAGTTTTAAGTCGTTTTAATTGACTCTTAGAATAATGATTCGGGAGCCGGGAGGTGGCGCAGGAGGTAAGGTGCCTGCTGCCTAGCCTAGGACGGACCAAGGTTCGATCCCCCGTTTCCCATATGGACCCCCGTGTCTGCCAGGAGCGACTTCTGAGCGCATAGCCAGGAGTAATCCCTGAGCGTCACTGGGTGTGGCCCAAAAACCAAAAAAAAAAAAAATGAATAATGATTCAAGACATCTGGAATACTACAATTGGGGTTACCCCTATGACAGACAATTGGTCCAAAAGCTGTCTGCCAAAATTATAATTCTAAAGTTAACACAGTTAAATTATATTTCTACAGTTAGTACAGCTAATATAGCTGAGATCCTACCTCATGTGAATCGTAGAATACAAACTTTTTTTTCATAGACTTCAGTAGTATGTAAGATAAAAGTGAAGTTGGAAAAATCAAAGAAAGACTTCATATTTTAGACCAGAGTTCATTTACGCTCTTTCTTTTTTTTAATGAGCTATGACCATTAGTTATGTTTTCCTCCGCCCCTCAATTTCAACACAGAACAAAAATTCTGCATACTTATTTTTCTAAGAAATGTCAAAAGGACATATTGACCTCACTGTCTACAGAGGGGCTGTGAATGGGTTGGGTGCCTTTTGATAAGGCAAAGATAATTATAGACACTTAATGATTTGTTCAGGTTGTAAATGTCGAGGATGCACTATGCTGACCTTGCTATTTTATTTTGGATTTGTGAATAATGAATAATTTGTTTTAGGGCATTCATGGGGTTTAAATGTCATATCTAAGACTTTGACCTTGTCATTTGTAAGTGCCTGGTTAGATAGAATAATCATTGCTAAGGCAAATGGGCACCTTTCTTAAATTAAAACATGTTCAGAATATATTCTAACTTGAAGATATTTCCATAAGGGTTTGGTGCAAAATTATTTTAAATAATTGCTATTTTAATAAATATTAAACATGAAATGAAAATGCGTATTCTTATGCAAAATTAACATCATGGTTAACTTTTTCTTATAAATGTCACTTTTGTGGTGTTTTCTGTTTTAAAAATGCAGCTTTGATGACTCAAATATTCCAATTTTAAAGGTATCGCATTTATCCATATATTAGAGTGAAGCACACCCAGCAGTGTCCACAGTTTGTATTTAGAAATCACTACTTTGTATTTAGAAATCACTCCTGATCTGTCAGGGGTTCTGGAGATCACTTGTGCCAGACAAGTGCTATAGCTGCTCTACTATTTCTCTGGCCTTTCAGTCACACTTTTTATATCATTGAGCTAATAGATTTTTTAAAAATAATTTTATTCATTAAATGTACTTACAGGAAATATTTCAAATGAATTGATTCAAAAATCTAAACTTTGAAATGAAGGTAAAGCTATATAGTTGGAGTTAGGTAATGGGCTAATAAGTATACCATGTAACTATTCTGAAGGTTGTGCTTGTAGATAAGAAATTAGTACATAATGCATGGAAGTTGAGGTACAATGAAAAAATATGTTGGGTGCTACAATTTTCTCTTTTATTCAAATCACAAAAACATGAAAAATTCAAATATGAAAATGTCAGATTATCAAATTTACATTTTCCATATTCCATATCTAGTGTTTAGGATTCTTGTTTAAGGCATAGAGCAGTTAATGTGAACATCACACTATTATTGCAAGTCTTAGGCTAGTGTTTATCCAGCAACTTCTTTGCATATTCACTAATGGATTTCCTGTGGCTTATGGTGAGGTGGCCTAGAAGAGCATAGGAAGTAGTATGCTGATTTCTCCTTGAAAGTCATGAATGACCTAAAGGTGGGTATTTTTCAACAGGACAACTTTGTGGTATTGGATAGAATGGGATTTTTAGTACCCATTAGTCTATACAGGTGTTGAATTTTATGCTTTTCTTTATTGTTGGGGCAGCAGTTAGGAGCAACATTGGGTGGTTTTCAGGAAGTATTCTTGGCTATGTGCTCAGAAGTTATCCTCTAGTGATTCTCAGGAAATTTTATGAGGTGCTTGGTCAAACCAGTTTCAACTGAATGCAATGCAAGTGCTTTAACATCTGAGCTATATCTCCACTCAAATATTGTTCCTTTTCTTCTTCTTTGGTCACCTGTTAATTTTTTAGAATTCATCTGTTCACCAGAAATATATAATATCCTAATGTTATGTTACTTATATGAAAATAGAATATTGATACAGTGCATGACCTAGCCACCTTGTGTCTTTGAAGACAATGTTGTGAACAATATATATCTTAGACTCATGTGTGTCCAGATTAAGGCTGTAATTCTGTTAGGTAATTCTTCTGCTGAAATTACAGATTTGACTGCCCTCCCAAATAACTCTATTTTCCTTCCTTTTCTTGTGATTTATCCTTGCGATATATTTCTTGTGATATATACTTTCAAAAAATTAATTCCTCAATAATCCTCCTAAGACAAGACAAACAAATTTTGACTTGCTTCAGAGTAAATTCATATGACACCCTGATTACTTGGAAACAGCAACAACTTGTTTTCAGAGCAGGTTTTCTTGCATCGCACCTAATGGTGAGATAAAACTAGAAGATGCTCTGTGATAACCTGTCTTCAACATAAGATCTGTTAAAAACAATAACAACAACAGCAACAAACAAGATCTTTAATTACAGAAATCTGACTGCAACAACTGTGTTGAGGAGAAATTTTACTGGGATCATCAAGAAAGACTTTGTGGTTAGACAATTTAGTATTCCCAGAGCTTGTTGTTGGTCTGTGGCAGGATGTTTCATGAGTAGTGTCTCCCTGTTTTTAGGTCAAAGGTTTTTCCTTTCTATCTTCCCTAACTTTTGCTGTGCCTATGCAAAAAACTGCCACCACCTCTTTTTTTTTTCTTTTTTTTAATCTTTTAAATAGGAACTTCCACTTTATCATAAAATCTTGGGACCTGGATTGTTTTCCTTTACTTCATATTTCTGCAATTTTCTATATAAATAAGAAGAAAGGGGAGGGGAGGATGGGGGCCAGAGGTCAAGAGGTCTCATGGTGCAGTTTGGAGTAAAAAAAAAAAGGACAGAACTAAATTTACAAGCCAAAGTAGACAACAATAGAATCAAGAGATTCTAATGGCTAAATTTTAGCAATCTAAGCTTAAATGATCCTTTTATACTGATAGCTAGTGGGGGGAAAAGGGGTGATGGTATAGGAGAACTCTGGGATCCTTGATGGAGAGAGATTGACAGTGGTAGTGGGAATGGCCCTGTTTCACTTATATCTGAAATTCAACTATGAATATTCTGTAGATCACAATGGTTGCATAAAATAAAATTTAAAAGATTAAAGAGAAATTTCTTCTGATATTTGTTTTTGAATTTTCTCATAATAAACTCCAATAGAATATTTTGAATGTTTAAAGGCTTTTTACCAGAACCCCTTATCTTGTTTCCAATTATTATATTTGTTCTTTGAATTTATCTATATGTGCATGTATCCCAGGTGATATATTCTGATTTTGACCAAAGGGAAAATAAGTTAGTATTTGTAAAGGGGAAAAAAGACATTCCAAATAGAGAATTAAAATGAAAAAACAACTAGAGCAGACTATTTATTAAACAGAGTTAAACAGACAGGGGGTTTTAAACAGAAAATGCATACAGTAAGATCTCTAGACCTTTGTTTAATCTTAGGATACCCCTCCATATGGCTCATAATTTTCAGCAAGTAAAATAATCTATGTGCACCTCATTTTCCCCATCATTAAACCAGGTGATAATAACACCTGTCTGCTTGGATTGTCATAAAGACCAAAATATAGCATATTTAGAACTTCTCATGGAATCATAGTTTCATAAAATGGCTGGTTAATAGATACCAGTTCAATTATTTCCTCAAAAACTATGTATTCAAATAGAGATTAAGTACCAATTGCAAATGAGTGTTTAGAATGTTTAAGTAAAATAGTATTTTATATACATATATATAAATGTATCTTAGAAGATAGAAAATTACTGAGTATACAGTGTGTTGAGTGCCTGTGAGAGACAGGAAGAAAGAAATTTGACCTAGAATAAATTCACAATAGTCCATCACTGCATTTCCTAAGTATTCTGAAAAAAAAAAATAGAGGCATCTAACCAAAAAGGTAAGCATTATTCAAGTAAAAGTTTCCACACATTTGATGGTGAGAGGAAATTATTGTATTCTCAATAAAATAGCACAAGAAAAATCTAAGTCACTCTTATGGCTTCCTTTTTTTTTTTTTTTTTTTTTTTTTGGTTCTTGGTTTTTGTGTCACACCCGGCAGTGCTCAAGGTTTACTCCTGGCTCCATGCTCAGAAATTGCTCCTGTCAGGCACGGGGGACCATATGGGGCACCGGGATTCAAACCGATAACCTTTTGCATGAAAGGCAAACGCCCTACCTCCATGCTATCTCCCAGGCCCCTCTTATGGCTTCCTTAGATCCACATTTATTTAAATTATTTCAACATGTTAATAATGTTAATATTGACTGTGAATATTACTAAATTGTTGTTAATGATTAATGATGTTCTTAATTACCTTAACATTTTGCTGTTTTCTAAAGTAATATGAACTATTTTTAGTGAGATACTTATGATTATCAAGTAATAATTCTGCTATCTAGTTCTTAGTGAAAATATTAGGATGAAGAGTGACTTTATATCAGTGAGAAAGACATTCGTTGCCTAATTTGGATTTAAGCCACAGCAATATCCAAGGCAATTGCTGTAGGTAAAACAACAACAACAACAACAACAGCAACAGCAATACTTAATAGTCTCTCCAATGGTTTATCAAGAGCTTGGGAAAGAATTATGAATTTCAATTCATCTCAAAGTTTGTCTCTTGAGTAGAAAGCTTGTCTAGAGTACAGGCTGGTGTGGGGTGGGGAGGAAGGACACTTGGGATATTGGTTATAGGAATGTTGCACTGGTGAAGGAATATATATATATATATGCATATATATATATATATAATAAAAAAGACCTTCCCAATTCTTACCACAGGCTATGTTCTTTACACTGACTGTATAGAAATAGGAGGTTCAGTAAATGCACCCCATATACACCTCAACACAGGCCCTTTACCTGATCTGAATTGTGAATTGGAGGACAAAAAATTTGTCTCTTGAGACATATATTTAATGTGGACCCCATAATGACATGCTTGGGAAAATAGAATTCTATTTTATTTACCTGAAGATTGGTGATTACTGTTAGCCTATTACAGGCTCTGAAAAAAACTCTATTAAAGATCAATTGCAAATTGAAATTTCTTTGTTGCTTTGTACTTGGGATAAAATTTGTATATTCCCATCAGTCTCAGAGTGATTGTTTCAGCAGATTAGCCCCTTCTTCATTATGCACTCAATATGTTTGATTGTTTACAGGTTCCCAGTAGAAAGAATTCAGCCTGGCTCATTTCAAGCCCGGCATAGAAAGTGGGAACATAGGTGCTGAAGGGAGACTTCTTGGAAAGTAGAGCTTGAAGGAAAGGAAATGGGTAAATCCCTGTCTCCCACAGCAAACACAACCTTTGTTAGAAGTAGACAACGACTACTATAAAGACTGATTGTTTCTTTTATAGAAGTTTGAAGACTAATAGTTTCCCCAAATTAGGACATGATGATTCTCATTACATTAGACTACTACTACTGGGTCCAGAAACCCTCTCCTACTAAGACATTATCAGCCAAAGAAAGTCCTTGATAGATCAGTATATCTGGCATATCAGATGGAAATGTTCCATTAGAGAATGTTGGTTAGGCTCTGCAGATATACCTGATCTGGTCCATCGAGCAGTGAATTAACATACCTATGAGACTGAGTTGGATCCTGAATAGGCAGTAGATGGTGACTGGAGCTTAGTACTGCCTTGTCGGCCATTGTGAAGATCTTTCAGTAGCATCTGATGGAAATTGTTTCCATTACTCAAAAGGACTTCCTTCATAATTGTGAAAGCTATTTAATTTGTATTCTGAGTTCAGAAAAGATGCACAGTTACTTTTTCAAGTCTAATCAATTGACGAACCCTACCCAAGTCCTCACTTTAGAATCAACTATTTCACTGACTCTCCTAACCCATCTTTATATATTTATTTATACCTGATGACCACATTTTATTCTCTTATTTCACCTAAAGTATGGTTTTGTGATTGTTATCTTAGGTAAGTGAAATCAGCTTACATTAGACTTCTAAGAAAAGTCATCTAACATTTTATTTGTAAAAGCAGAAGTCGATTTCAAGGTTATTTTCTGTCCTTGCCCATTTGTGAAGACTTGACAACTTTTATTTTTTAAAAACAATTTAATCTAGCATATCTTCTTTTTATAAAGACTCCGTACATTAGAATTTAATTATGCTGAAAGTAGGGTCCCCTAACTTACTTTTTAAATATTCTCTCAAACTAGGGTTCTGTCAAGCATAATCTTTAAAGTGCTTGAGTGAAAAGGTGCATTATTTGGTATTTGCATCTTATGAAACTATGTAAAGTAGAAAAATGTGAGCAGATAACTAAACTTTCCCATGCCTCATTTCCCCCATCTCCTAAATTGAATTAATAGAGTCTGTCATGTTTCTTTAGGTCTGTGACCTTGGTGAATTATAGATAAAAATGACCTGTAAGGAAGTTTTTCTATTTTGTATATTCAGTTACTGTTTCACCTAGACAAGTTAGGTTAAAGATATGATGTATTAAAAAAAGATATGATGTATTTTACTTGTAAATCTTTCTTTAATCTCTATTAAATTCTAATTGAACATTCAGACAGCTTTCCATCAGCATGATTTTGTCAGAGAAACCAAGATAGGGAAATGTTTGCATCCTCAATCCAAACTAATGGTGGTTAAAGAATGAATGATAAGAGAAACTGGACCATCTTCTAAGACTGTCAAAAAGTTCCAATGGCAGCGTAACTTAAATCATGCCCAAAATAAAATCAAGAAAGAAAATAAGCAGATAGTGAATTCTTTTGAAAATACTGTTTTTATCCAGTGTATTCCCCTCAAATAGAGGCAGCAAAATAAGCATTTATTCAGATATTTCAGTGAATCTGAGTCTAAAATCAATTTTATTTTACTTTAAGAATGAAGTCTTATACTGAGGTTTAAGTAAAAGCAGCCCCCCATTCTGCTTTCACAAACATTCTCTATGTTTCTGGAGATTTGTAATCCAGTTTTTTCTAGTTTTCTCTTGTTGACTCATGCAAGTTCTGCTCTGAAATATTGGTAACATATGTAATGTAGGAAAAGCATGTGTAG
>PVKC010032630.1:0-14190 GCA_004027635.1 Crocidura indochinensis | reverse complement strand
AAGAAAGAAAGAAAGAAATGGTACGAAATGAAAAATAGAGTTGTACAAGCAGCAGTTGGATTTTAATAAGATGGCCAAAAATAAATCCCAATCTCAAAATGGCATATGAGCAGACATCTGCAAGGAGGGGCAAAGAGTCACGTGACTGGTAGTGTGATCTGAATTATGGCACAATCTTGGATATCCAAGACCTATGTCCTTAAAATACAGTAATTTGTCTCTAAAGAGAAAGATGTTAACTTTTTTTCGTAAACAGTAGCAGATAAAGCAGTATCCTATTCTCAGAATTTCAGGCCAGTTAGATATTCCAAAATAGGGCCCAGATCACAATCCTAGGCCAAATTGAGTACTAAAGTATATATTTAATATTCAGAAAAGATGCCAAGTGATAATAGTCATTGCCAGGCCTAGAAGTACTATCCCATAATAAAATGGTAAATTGTAACTAGAAAATATTTACCCAGAGAGATAGTATAAAGGGTAGTATGCTAGCCTTGCACCTAGCTGGCCAAGCCTAGCTGACCCAGGTTCTATCTCTGACATCCCATAAAATCCCCCAAGTACCAACAGGAGTGATTCCTGACTGCACAACTAGAAGTGACCCCTGAGTATTACCATATGTGGTCTTAAAAAAAAATAAAAGGTAAACCCCAGTGATCAGAGAAATGAAGAGACTTGCCTTGCACAAGAATGATAATGCACTACATGCATTATTTTAGGCATCACTAGGTGCTCAAGCAAAAAAAAAAAAAAACCCTAAAAGTAAAGAAAATATCACAGGTGACTTGTTAAGATTTCTATCATTTATTATCATTCCACTTTGAGTTAGTTGGCTATCATAAGGCAGAAGGCAAGATAGAGGGGTTAAGGCACATGCACTGCATGCAACCAACTCTGGTTTAAGTAGACTAAGCCTCACACCATATAGTCCTCTAGGCATCAGAAGGTGCATCCCTGGAGCACCCAATAATTCTATTCCCTTTCCCACCCCCATATCAACCAGGGTGACCTAAATAATTGTTGGCATTACAAGGCTTGAGCAATGTATCTTTGGACGTAAGCATTAAACTGCTGGCCTAGTTGGCTTAGAATAATTGGAAAGGGACTCTGAGTTTCCTGAGTAATGCTTGGGAGACCATTCCTCCCCACTCCATAAAAATAAAAATTAAAAAAAAAAGCTTATCAAGAAGGTGAGAAAGTTACAAATATCTAGTCTCAAACCTAGATCATTTCCTCTCTTCAAAAATCATGATTTACTTTTTCTGGGTAAGTACTGGCAAAAATGAATAAACTATACCTAATAAATGAAGTAAAATTTGGTCCTGAAAGAAGCAAAAACTAGAAGTTAATAATGTCTCTACACGATTCAAAAAAAAATCCAGCGGTACCATCTTCAGGACAAAAAGGTTTTTGCAAATAAATGAAGTCTCCACGAGGTCTTTCCTTTGCCTTGTTTGTTCTATTCCTTACTATCACTTTCTGAATTCAACTAATCAGTTATATAAAAAATGGACTGAGAACTACAATATGCAAACTACTTTGAGTGATTAAGTATTTTAATATATATTCACATATATATGTATACATATATACAAAACACACAAGTTATATACATTGGTCCTGTGTAACCTCCAGTTGTTAAAATTTCTAAGTTTGTTGATATTTGAATTCAAGTATAGATGTTTGATTTTGATCAGGAGAGATAGGGAAATAATCTTTAACAAAATAAGTAAACATTAAGCAAGGACACATGAATCACAGAAGAATTCACATAAGAGAATATAAATACATGTAAGAAAAAATTAAGAGAGCTTTCACATATGTCTCTTTCCTGTGTAATTATTGATAGCAATCACTTGGTTCATATCTGCATATGTTTATAAGTTTTCTATAATCAATTTCTAATTATAATGCTTTTCACAAAATATCAGTTCTATAAACTTTTATAGAGAGGAAATTTGGGGGAGTCTACACCTTGTTGTCAGTGCTTACTCCAGGCTCTGTGCTGAGAGATCACTCCTTGTGGGGCACACAAGACCATATGTAATACCAGGGATCAAACCCAGGTCAGTCATATGTAAGACAAACACTTGACCCCAATGTACTCTCTGGCCCTATGCCATAAACTTTTAACTCAAAAGAAATTGTAGTTTCCTTTCTGACAGAAAATGAGACATAAGCTGTACTTCCACACATACATTCAAACAGACCAACTAACCCTGATTTACAAAAAAGACCCAAGAAAGAGTTTTAACTTTCTTTAAGATATACTTCGAATTTCTCTTTTAGTATTCATTAAATTTTAATTTGACTTGCCTTTTCATACCACAAAGCTCTTATTCAAAAATAGCATAAAAAATATATCCACGTGTTGTTCTGCAGAAGGAGAACAAAATACCTTTATTTGTATATCCTGTTCAAACACTATAAGAATAAAAGAACTGTTTTCAGAAATGATGAGGTTCCTGCAGATAACATTTGCCCATAGGATTTGAGGCTTTTTGTGTGTGACATAAAGTGCAGAGTACTTTGAGGATGGTTACAGATGCAATGGCACAGAAAAGGCTTTTAACTTTGGCTCATTTCCTCTGACCACCAGGCCTCCATTCTAAATTATAACCTCTCAAAGCTAGGAACCCTTAAAACTAGATTGTAAACTACCTTTCCTTTGTATCATCACAAAATAAGAACACTTTGTTACTGGAAAATAAAAACACAAAATAATTGGACTCAATAACTGTTCTCATCATTGTAAACCAATAAACAAGTCCCAACAAAAATTGTTTCTGCTAATAGCTACTGCTTATTGAAATCCCAAAAAAATAAATTCAAAATAAAATCAAAGCAGGATCCGATTTAACAATATTGATGATTTTCTATTCAAAAGCAAACTTCAATATTGAAACTGGATAGAATATATCTCAGTGCTCTTTTCATTATACACAAAATATACTTTAACTTAAGCACTAATATATTGTCATTTGTATCTAAGAATAGCAATAAATTTTTAATTGATCTTATTTTTAACTTAGGAAATTCTTTTGTCCATAATTCATACTAAAACTACAAGCTCATTAGAGTCACTTCTGGAGTTCTAAAAGCATTCTCTACCCAAAAAAGATGTAATAGTTGGACTGGGAAATATAAGTAAGTATCATGTTGGTCTCTTTCTCTTAGTTGAGAATTAGAAATAAGTTGTCATGGTTAACTTTTCAGTGAACTAGTTATAGATAAAAAGGGTCAAGTCAGAAACTCAAATAGCTGAAAGGCAGGGCATACACTGGGCAAGTTAAGCAAATAAATAACCACATTGCAAATGATGGAAAAGAGATGTTTCTTTGTTGGAGAATGTGACCACAAGCATAAAAGGAAGGAAGTAAGAACAAATCTTGCTGTTCTAGACTGGATTAGAAATATTGTGAATGTACTGTTTAAAGAAGGTGAATCTATAGATAGATGGTGATTAGCCAACTAGCTTCAGATGCGTGTGTATATGTTTTGTGTATACATGTGTACAGATAAATATATATTTCCTAGGTTTACTCATTTGAAGACCAGAATTAAGGCAAAAATAAGCACCTCTAGAATTCAACGCAGAATGTCCAAACATTATTCTTTAATAAAATAACCAAAAAATTCTCAGTAGTTAACAAAATTAATTAACTTTGGAATACATTTGCAAAATATCACTTGTATAGAAATGGTACCCTAGATAAGTAATCTGAATCTATTCATGAAGCTACATCACATAAAACCAACTAGAAAAACATAATTTGACTAAGCTCTTAAAAAAATGTCAAGACCATGAAAGGTTAAAGAAAAGTTTGAGGATGACAGAAAGCAAAGCAGTCAGACAAATAAATGTTTTATTATGTCCTAAGAACATAATCCTCAATTTTAGAACTATAATGGACATCAATAAGATAAGACTGAATCATGAATGGAACCTGTAAATCACATGGTATTATTGTTTTCTACACTGAAGTTATGTGAAGTTATGAACATACTTACTTTTATGGGAAAAATATTTTAGACATATAAAGTTAATTATGTAGTAAAGTATAATAAAGTATTAAGTTTTCAACTTTTTCAAATCAAAGATAACTTCAAAATAGCAATAAAGTATTGAACAATATAAGATAACTTTATAAAAGTTTATTAAACTATTAATAAACAAATCTTAGTAAAAGTATTCTAATACTATTAAGAAAAACCTTCACTTTCTACAGGACCCACAATCTGCTATTAATTTCTCAATACACAATGCCATTTTTTTTGAGATCACACTCTGCAGCGCTCTGCACTCAGAAATTACTCTTTGCAAGCATAGGGGACCATATGGGATGCTGGGATTCTAACTACCATCCGTCCTGAATCAGCTGCATGCAAGGCAAACGCCCTACCACTGTGCTATCTCTCTACCCCTTCCTTTTTTTCACAATACCGTTCTTAGATGTAAAAATATAGCCTACATAAGCAACCAAGAAAATAAAGTAGGAGTAATAAAAAGGCTTTTATCAAAAGATTTACTGTGATCTAGCAATTCTATTATCTATCCAAATACAAAAAGAAGTAATAAAAAATAGTTGCACAACTGTGTTTACTTATAGAACCACTAATAAACATTAGCAAAGATCAAGAATTAATACAAGTGTCCAATGACATGAATAAATAAGATGTGTTATATATACGTTAGAATACTATTCAGCTATAATAGAAATCTTGCCTTTTGCAACAATATGGATGGAACTGAAGAAAGTCATATGCTAAGACACAGAAATCATAAGAAAAAAGAAGAATACTGGCAAAATAAGGGAACAGACCAAATCATTTTAAAAAGTCAGATCTTTAGGGGCCAGAGCGGTGGTGCAAAAGGTAAGGTGTTTGCCTTGCCAGTGGTAGTCTAAGACAGACCAAGGTTCTATCCCCCAGCATCCCATATGGTTCCCCAAGCCAGGAGCTATTTCTGAGCACATAGCCAGAAGTAACCAAATGAGTGTGTGTCCAACATATAATATGGAGTAATACTTTAGAGAGTACCAACCTATTGTTAAAGGGTATGAAACTCTAAACTTAAAATATATATAATTTTATAAACCTTTAACTTCAATTAAAAATTTAAAAATTCTTATTCTAGAAATGATAAATATTTTAAGAATAAAGTTGCAGGAAATACCTGGTAGTCATAAAAAGAAAGCCTGTATAGAAAAGAGATCGTGTACCCAGATTCTTGCAAGGTGAAATGTCCCACTACCCTCAAAGAATGACTATGGTCATAAGCAAGTTCCAGGTAATAATATGTCAGCATATGCTTTAGCACAGACAATAGCCCCAAAACTTGGAGCATTTCAATTCCGGTGGCAAAGTAGGACCAACAGGGCAATATTGGCCTAGTATTGGCTGTCAGCAATATAACATGCTCTCTCTCTTTCTCTCTATTTCCTCTATCTTCTCTCCTCTCTGCTCTCTCTCCTGTCTTTCTTTAAGTCTATCTCACTCTCCTCTCTCTTCTTTCCTCTCCTCTCTCCTCTTTCTTTCTGTCTCTCTTTCTCTCTCTCTCTTACCAATTCTGATGTTCCCCATTCCTCCTGCCTTTCTTGCAAAGATGTTAATCCCCCCACCCCCCCAAAAAAAAACTCTGCACACCAAACTGTGTGTTTAATTCTAGGAAACCAATCTACAACATGATCCTCCTTTGCTATTTGACAAAACAGATAGATCTGGACACATTTGATAAATTTGTCTTGTGAGTAAATATTTTCATTCTAACACACAAGACAGTTGAAATTTTCTTAAGGTAAATTTTGTTTCTAAGTCTCTTCATCCATTTACCTTCTCATGCTGTGTGACAGAAGTGTACTTTACCCTTTCCATGTTAGCAACATATAAAATATAAACATTGTTTAAACAACAAATTTCCCTCTTATGGTCCATTAGCTCCTACTGCTCCTTCCTGTAGTGAAATTGAAATATAACAAAACGATTTCCATGGCAATAGATAATAATCTAGTAAATATGAATTTCTGATTTAGCAACAAAACAAAACAAAAAAATAGAAGTTTATGGGACCGCAGTGAGACGAAATTTCAATTTCAGTGTATAACACATTTTTAAACAAAGAAAATAGACTAAAGTGCATAAAATAAATGAGGAATAAAGTTCATTATTAGACAAATGTTTCTAAAAAACAGATATCAATCATCATTTGTAATAGTACTCCCTATAATTACTACCACAACATATTCAATGCTAAACATTTTTCCTATAAATTTGGGAATAATTACAATTGTTTCCTTGAAAATCTGTTAATTAATATGCTTTCCCTTTCTAAAATAATCTATAACAGTTATTTTTTTTTTTTTGGTTTTTTGGGTCACACCCAGTGACTCTCGGGGGGTTACTCCTGGCTATTCGCTCAGAAGTCACTCCTGGCAGGCATGGGGGACCATATGAGGAACTGGGGGATCGAATCGCGGTCCGTCCTAGGTTAGTGCAGGCAAGGCAGACACCTTACCTCCAGCGTATTACAGTTATTTTTAATAAACATTACAAATAGGACTGTGAATAATTATTGTCAAATATTAATTGACCATATACTTGGGGGGGTTGGCCCCACTCTCCAAATTTTAATGATTAATGCTCATTGTCCATTGGAAAATACATTAGAGCTATTAAAAATTAACTTTGTATCAAGTCAGCACTTGTAAATTAGATCTCAAAATATATGATCTGACTCCTATAGCCCTTTACCATAGCATGTTACTATATGTAACCTGTTTTCTTTTTTTAAAAATTAATATCTTTATTTAAACACCATGATTACAAATATGATTGTAGTTGGGTTTCAGTCATGTAAAGAACACCACTCCCTTCAACTTCCTCATCACCAATGTCCCAATTCTACCTCCTCCCCCCCACCTCCACCTGTACTCTAGACAGGCTTTCTACTTCCCTCATTCATTCACATTATTAGGATAGTTCTCAATGTAGTTATTTCTCTAACAGCATTCATCACTCTTTGTGGTGAGCTTCATGTTGTGAGCTGGACCTTCCAGACCTCCTCTCTTTTGTCTCTAAGAATTATTGCAAAAATGTCTTTCATTTTTCTTAAAACCTATAGATGAGTGAGACTATTCTATTCTGCTTCTACCTCTCTCCCACTGGCTTATTTCACTCAGCATAATAGATTCCATGTACATCCATGTATAGAAAAATTTCATGACTTCATCTCTCCTGATGACTGTATAATATTCTACTGTGTGTATGTACCACAGTTTCTTTAGCCATTCATCTGTTGAAAGGCATCTTGGTTATTTCAAAGTCTGGCTATTGTAAATAGCACTGCAATGAATGTAGGTGTGAGGAAGGGATTTTTGTATTGTATTTTTGTGTCCCTAGGGTATACCCCTAGGAATAGTATAGCTAGGGATTTTTGTATTGTATTTTTGTGTCCCTAGGGTATACCCCTAGGAATAGTATAGCTAAATCGTATGAGAGCTAAATTTCCAGTTTTTGGAGGAATCTCCATATCACTTTCCATAAAGGTTGGACTAGACCGCATTCCTACCAGCAGTGAAAAAGAGTTCCTTTCTCTCCGCATCCCCACCAGCACTGCTTGTTCTCATTCTTTGTGATGTGAGCCAATCTCTGTGGTATGAGATGGTACATGAAAATTGCTTCACATCACTAATCATCAGGGAGATGCAAATCAAAACAACCATGAATGCGTTTGTTTTTTCATGTGCCTTTTGGCCATTGACAAAGTGTCTGCTCAATTGTTCTCCCCATTTTTTGATGGGATTAGATGTTTTGTTCTTGTAAAGTTCCATCAATGCCTTGTATATTCTGGATATTAGCCCCTTATCTAATGGGTATTGGGTGAATAGTTTCTCCCACTCAGTGGGTGGCTCTATATCCTGGGCACTATTTCCTTTGACGTGAAGAAGCTTCTCAGCTTAATATAGTCCTACCTGTTTATCGCTGCTTCCACTTGTTTGGAGAGTGCTGTTTCTTTATTAAAGATGCCTTTAGTCTCAATGTCATGGAGTGGTTTACGCATATGTTGTTCTATATACTTTATGGTTTCAGGTCTGATATCAATGTCTTGAATCCATTTGGATTTTTACCTTCATACATGGTATTAGCTGGGAGTCTGAGTTCACGTTTTTACAAGTGCTAACCAGTTGTGCCAATACCGCTTGTTAAAGAGGCTTTCCTTGGTCCATTTAGGATTTCTTGCTCCTTTATCAAAAACTAGGTGATTGTATATCTGGGAAACATTCTCTGAGTACGCAAGCCTATTCCACTAATCTGAGGGTCTGTCTTTATTCCAATACCAATACTGTTTTGATAACTATTGCTCTGTAATACAGTTTACTTGGGGAAAGTAATGCCTGCCATATTCCTTGCTTTAGCTATTCAAAGGTTTTTTATTGTTTCAAATGAATTTCAGAAGTGTTTGATCCACTTCATCGAAGAATTTCATGGGTATCTTTAGAGGGACTGCATTAAATCTGTAGAATGCTTTGGGGAGTATTGCCATTTTAATGATGTTAATCCTGCCAATCCATAAGAAAGGAATGTGTTTCTATTTCTGCATGTCCTCTCTTATTTCTTGGAGCAGGGTTTTATAGTTTTATTTGTATTGTATAACCTGTTTTCTTACATTCTTTAGCTACCATTGGCCTCATTTCCCATCAACATAGTATATCCTTATTATCCCGAATGATTCCTTAAAGCTTTACTTCAATGCTTCTAGTAGTTAAGAGCTAGTTTTACATCAAAATAATAATACAGCAGATAAGACACATGAATTTGCATGCAGCTGACCCAGCTCTGATTCCTGTCACCAAATAGTATCTGTGTCACTAAGATTGATGCCTGAATTCAGGCATCCAGGAATAAGTCCTGAGTATTCCTGAAGTGATCCAAAAAACAATAAAAAAGAACTGTTTTCTTTCATACAACTTCTCACAATAAATGATGAATGTTGTTCCTGCTAGAACCAGCCAGTTCTGACATCAATTGGTATACTACAATCCAAACTCATTTAGGACACTAACTATTTCAAATTAGCTTCAGATTACAAAGTGGAAAGACACGGAGCCACAAGAAAGTCCATATATCAGACATCAGCCACAGTGCAGGCCTACAGGTTAACCACACTCAACCCACCACTTTTTAAATTATTTTATTTGAACACAAGGTTATTTATAATAGAGTTGGGGTTTTCTTTTCATAGTTAAAAAGCCATTCATGATCGAGTTTTAGAAATACAGGGGCTGAAAAAAAATAAAAAGAAATACAGGGTCTGGAGCAATGGCACAAGTGGTAAGGTGTCTGCCTTGTGCGCACTAACCTAGGACAGACCACAGTTCAATCCACTGGAATCCCACATGGTCCCCCAAGCCAGAAGTGGTTTCTGAGGGCATAGCCAGGAGTAACCCCTGAGTGTCACCGGATGTGGCCAAACAAACAAACAAACAAAAAAATGAGAAATACAATGGACAATACCCTACACCTGTGCACACATTTCTGGCCTCCAATGTCCTGTTTTCCACTTACCTTCTTCCCTGCCCTCTCTCCTCTCTCATTCCTCTTTATCGCTTTCTCATTCCCTCCTTCTCTCCCTCCCTTTTTCTGTCTCTCTGTTTCTCTGTGTGTCTGTCTCTCTCTCTTTCTTTTTTTTCCTTTTAGACACCATGGTTTGCAATAGTGTTACTGTAGGGGTAGGGGTGTCATGCATAACACTTTATCTCCTTTCAGCATGCAATTCTTATCCAGTGATCATTTCCAACTATCACTGTCATAATGGTCCCTTATCTGCCCTAATTGCATTTCCTTACTATTTGTATCATGAACTGGTCCTCCTAGTTCCTATCTTTATTGTCTCTGGATATTATTACAGTAGTGTGTGTGTGTGTGTGTGTGTGTGTGTGTGTGTGTGTGTGTGTGTGTGTGTGCGCTTTATATCTTACAAATGAATGCAATCTTTAATATATATCTCTTTCCTTCTGGCTCATTTTTCTCAACATAGTACTCTCCATCTTTGTATAAGCAAGTTTCATGACTTCATTTTTCCTAATAGCTTCATATAATCCATTGTGAAGTTGTACCACAATTTCTTTAGCCACTCATTTGTTTGGGGGCACTTGGGTTGTTTCCAGATTCTGGCTATTGTGACTAGTGCTATGTCAAACATTGGAATGCAGAGGGCTTTTCTGCATGGTGTTTTTGGGCTCCTAGGGTACATCCCTCGGAGCAATATTACTGGATCATATGGAAACTCAATTTCTAGTTTTTTGAGAAATGTCCATATTGTTTTCCAAAAACGCTGGACCAACCTACATTTCCACTATCAGTGAATGAGATTCCATTTATCCTGGCATCCACACCAACACTAGTTGTTCTATTTAATTGTAATGTGTGCCAGTCTGTTTGGTATGAGATGATAGCTTTTTGATGTTTTGACTTGCATCTCCCTGATGATTAATGACGTAGAGCAATTTTCATGTGCATTTTGACTATCTGTATTTATTTTTTGGGGGAAATGTCTGATTATTTCTTCTCCCCATTTTTGGATGGCGCTAGATTTTTTTTAAGCTCTACCAGTGCCTTATATATCTTAGTTATTAATACTTTAACAGATGTGTGTTAAGTGAACTGTTTTTTTCCATTCTGTAGGGAATCTTTGTATCCTAGTCACAGTTTCCTTTGAGGTGCAGAGCTTATTAGTACATATTCCCATTTTTCAATTTTGCTTAACATGCTCACTCAACCTACCTGGACTACCAAACTGAAGGAATCTCCCAGCTCCCATTTCAATCAACAAGTTGTCAGAACAGCTCACAGAACTTTGTAAAAGGCTTTACTTGCTCTCACAGAGTCATTATAAAGTAATAAACATGAATAGCCAGGAAATGATAGTTCCATAAAGGTGGCAAGCACAAGCAATTCTGTCCCTTAGAGTAGGAGAGTACCATACTCCACAGCACTCATGAGGATGGATTCAATCATCAAGCAATGGTGATTTATTCCATTTCTTCCAGTTCTTACCTCCTTTTTGGAGATTGTAGAATGGGGCTGAAAGATGCAGTCTGGGTCAAGGTTCATGACCAAACCACTAAAGTTAGCCTGAGCTCCTTACCCAAAACTCTTTAGAAAATAAGTTGTTCCTTATTACCTTATCATTCAGAAAATTCCAAGGCTCTTAGGAGTCCAGGGTCAGAGACAAAGACTAAATAACAGGCAATGGTTTTGAACCATTACCTTAAAAGTTTTAGTTTAGGTTTTTTTTTCTAACTATTTATTTTGAGGTCCAGAGATATCATATATAGGTTAATGGACTTCCTTTGCAGGCAATGTGACAGGGAGTATAGTCTGAATCCCATCACCACCTAAGATCCACCAAATACTGCCAGGTATGGTTCCTGACTGCAGAGCCAGGAGGATTCCCCAAGTACAGACACAGGCATGACCTCAAAAAATAATTGTTTTCTACTATTACCTAGTTCTAATAATTCCCCTTATAGCACCTCCTGTGAGAAACATTTCCCAGACCTCTATCCGTTTATCATCTTTCCTCAAGCTTACATCACACAGAAAGGATAAATCATAACATATTTTCAATTATATTTACTGTGTTGGCTGTCCTGCTTAGGGAATACAATACCTGCAGTCTGTAAACTCTATATACTTACTTACAAGAGCAATTTCATTTTGCTCCTGATAATTTGTCTCACAGTGCAGGACTCACAGCTTTACCATCTCTAAAAAGAACATACCTCCTAAGAGCAATGTATCTAGTTTTCAATGTTCATTATCTGTTCAGCTTTCAAAACCTTCCCCCATTACCCTTAGTACAACTTTACACTATGTCCAAAACAAATAAAATGAAAGCGTAGACCCTATTTACATAACAAAAATAATTGCCACTGAAAATAGGTAGATGCTCAGAATTCTTTTACTATTGTTCTGTTTACATAAATGGGCTCTATATCCAAATATTTTTTCTAAAAAAGAACAGACCCCAAAACAGCCAAGGGGGAACAAAATGTCATTCTAACTTGAAGCACTATATTTTATTACCATGCTCTCATATTTTCAAAATGCTTTCCTTTCAGTGATAATAACTTTTTTATAAACTGACCTTCAACACATGAAACAGTTATTGATTAGTCTGCTAATAATCAACTCATATACACCAACCAATGTAGACCATTGATTATGAGATAATTTTATCTCTGGCATCAGTATCATCATAGGCATTGCCCTCCAGGCCCCTGAACTTTGCTTGTGAAACTCTCCAAAAAAAAAAAAGTGTAATGCTATGGAAACTTAAAAAATACTATAAATTGTAAAAATAAATATCACATAATAATCATTATGTATCAAAATGCTCTTTTTTACATATAAATATTGGGTTTACAGAAAATAATAGTCACTTTTTTACTTGATAATGTAATATTAATCTTAATGTTCTTGAAAAGTACTTGAAAAACCTAATTACTGATTGGCTGAAAATTATATCATAGCTTCTTTTGCTAATAAAACTATTTTATTTAACATTTAGAATATTAACGTAATACTGAACAATTATTTATATTTGCTTTGGCCTCTGATTACTTCCTAGAAATATTTTTATTTTAAGAATTTTAAATAAGGTGTGGAATGATAGTACAGAGGTCATTTGCTTGTTTATCTTGCATGTGAACAACCGGATTTAGTCCCCTGAGCACTGCAATAAGTGATCCCTAATAGTAGCCAGGAGTAAATGCTAATGACTGGCGAATAAAATAAATTAAAAACAAAAACAAAAAAGAAAAAACCACCCCAACACAAATGCAAAAAGCCAATAGGAGGTATGCAATGACTTTCAATACTTACAGTGTCACAACTAAGCTGTCCTCTCTCCAACAGCACATGACTATACATATGGTGAAACAGAAAGATATTTTACTATTTAAGATATAAAAACAGGGGACGGATGTGATATCACAGGGGGTAATGCATTTACATTGCATGCAATTCACATCTCCGGAATCCCATATGGTACCCTAAGCATCTCCAGATATAACCCCTAAACTCAGAGCCAGGACTTACTAATTCCTGAGTGCCACCAGGTATGGCCCCAAAAACATCACCACCACAAAAAGATTAAAAAAAAATTCACACAATTCAACAACAACAAAAACAGTTTCTATAAATAGCAAAAATATATCAGAGTAAATATGTCTGCTTTGTGATCTACAAAGAAAACATGAGCCCACCTACAGACATATGTGAAAAAAAAAAACGGTCATCATTCTTTCACTAAAATAAAAAGGGAAATCATAGTGAGATATCACCTTATACCCTGAACCATGACTTTATCAAAAAATATGGGAAACAACAAATATTGGCATATGAAGAAAAAGGAACCTTTGGTAGAAATAGGAATATAAATAGGTAAAGATGCCATACAGAACTATATATAAATTGCTTTAAAAACACATAAGATAGAAACACCATATCATCTAGTAATATCAATTCTAGGAATTTTTCTAAAGGAGATAGAAACATAAATTTGAAAGGATATTTATACCTTTATGTCATAATAGTTATATTTATAATAGAATAACATAAATCAATTTAAATACTAACCAACCCAAAACCATGAAGTATATAGAAAACATGTAGGTAAAAACACTCCATGACATTGAGACTAAAGGCATCTTCAAGGAGGAAACAGCACTCTCCAAATATGTGGAAGATAAACAGATGGAAATATATTAAGCTGAGAAGCTTTTGTACCTCAAAGGAAACAATGACTAGGATACAAAAGCCACCCTTAGAATGGGAGAAACTATTCACCCAATATCCATTAGATAAGGGGCTAATATCTAAGATATATCTAACCCCATCAAAAAATGGGGAGAAGAAATGAACAATTTCTCAAAGAAGAAATAAAAATGGCCAAAAGGCACATGAAAAAATATTCCAAATAACTAATCCTCAGGGTGATGCAAATCAAAACAACAATTAGGTACCATCTCACTCCACAGAGACTGGCACACATCACAAGGTACAAGAACAATCAGTGCTGGCTGGGATGTAGAGAGAAGGAACTCTCATTCACTGCTGGTGGGAATATCCTCTAGTTCAACCTTTATGGAAAGCGATATCGAGATTCCTCCAAAACCTAGAAATTGA
>PVKC010032629.1:0-14199 GCA_004027635.1 Crocidura indochinensis | reverse complement strand
AAATAAGATCATGGAATCTTGTATCACAGTTAATCTTCCTTTCTCTCCTTTCTTACAGTTCATGTCCAAGCAACAGAAATCTTTCATTTCACCTTGTTGATTGTTCTCCAGGATGAAGAAGGGAGCTATGGGAGGGAGGTATCTTTGCCCAAACAAAGGGAAACCTCCTGAAGCCACTGACACCACAAGGGGGCAGCAGATAGTTTATTATTCACTGCTGCATTGGGCAGACTTAAAAATAATTACTTAGACTACTGACAATTTGAAAGTTCACGTTACTATTGCAAATGCTAGTTTAAAGTCAGAAAAAATAAAAAGAGATGGGTTTTCGATAACATGAACTCTCTTGGCTGTGCAACCTGGAAATAACAGTCTGCCTTCCCCTATGTTGGGTTCATATTCTTTCCTTACAATATAAATTTGGGTTTTGCCAAATAGAAAACCCAAAATTAATGGTTAATGGTACCCTCTTTCGCTTTTTGAATTATCATTGTATGACAAATGATATGATTACACTTTCCAGAGGCTTTCTGACGTCTTTAGTTGTATTAAAAACCCAGAACGAACCCTATTGTGGGAATAAAAGGGGCGAATTGAAGGGAAATTGAAGAAAAATGTTACTTAGGTATAAATCAGGAAGGATTTAGAAGATGAGTTTGGGCAAAAAACAGGTAAAGAACAAGACTGTATAACTATGCAAAATACTGTAAATAGAAAAATGTCAATACCTAGGAAGATATAGAAGAGACAAAGTTGGAGATGTCCTCAGAGGTCACAGTGATATGGAAAAAAGAAGTTCATGAGCACTGCTGTAGGTGAAAAGATAATAAATCTCTAGTTCTTGGGATTTTGAAACCATTTATCATTTATCAGGAACCTTTGATCATTCAACCTAGACCTTGTCTCTTAGATTCTCTTGAGTCTCTAAGGGTAAAGCCTTAATCAGCCTTTTATCAAAGAAACTGATAACATATTCTTGTTTTCCAAAATGCTCATGTGGGAATCATTGATGTCTTGTTTCTTATACAAGTGTTGAGCTAGTGCTTGGTCAGATGGGGAAGTCCACCATCTGCCAAAGGCCCTTTGTCCTTCTGGAAAATTACTGAGCTGCAGTATATCAACACTCAACACAAACAAAAATCAATTGCTCAAGTTCCCAACTCTGACCGCAAAGTCAATAAGAATGACAAGGATAAATTTGTTCTCCCTTTAACCATTGTTAAAACACAAATGGAAGTGAACTCAAATATGGAGAATTGTATGGAAGGGCCTTGAAAGACTGAGTGTAAAGAAGAGAAGAGAGATTTAGACTCCATAAGACCATATCGCTGAAACTGTGTTTCGGATTTTATTCTCCCCTCAGACTATTTCAAAAGACTTAAAGGGGATATGTGCATTTCCTTAATAGGTATAATTCTTATTGTGTATTTCCTTAAGTAGATGCAGTTTTCTCCAGCCCATTTGGGGATTTATTTAATAGGAAATTCTAGTGGATAAATTTCTCTTGGGTTCTGAGTTTATGTTAGAACCAGGTTATAGGGATTGTTTAGCTTATTATTTTCACCCCAATATGCACCAGTTGTATCCTGTGACATTGTTCTTTTTTGTATAAGCACATTAAAATGGGGAAATATTATGTATAGGAAGAAGTTCTTATCTAATAGGTATAGGAACTCCTAAACTTTTTTTTCCCCAGGGGGCCTTTCACCCTGAACATTTGTCATAGTGACTTGACTTAGGCTTTAGTTGATTGGACATCAATCATTCACCCCGGAACCTTGGATCCCATCTTTGGTACCAGCATGGGTTTCTGCATTAGTACCAGGAATTGAACTTCTAGTGTGGAAGACCCTAATGCTGTCCTGGCACCAACTTGCTTCAGGGAGCATTCATATGACAACTTAATGACTTGGAAACTGCAACAACTTGCCTTCAGGGTGGGTTTCCCTGCCTCACCTCTTAAAGGTGAGATAAAACCAGAAGACACTCTGTGCCACCCTGACTTTGACATAGGATCTGCGTAAAAACCAATAGCTCTAACTACTAAAGCCTGACTTTGACAACTGTTTGAGGAGAAAATTTCCTGAGACCATAATGAAAAACTTTGGGGTTAGGCAATTTAGTATGCCCAGAGCCTGTAATTGATCTTATGGCAGAATGTTTCGTGGGTAGGGTTTCCCAGTTTTTAGGCCAAAGGTTTTTTTCTATTTTCTCCAACATTTGCTGTACTTACGAAAATAGATGCCACCTCTTTTTTATCTTTCAGATAGTGGCTTCCGCCTTTTTCATAGAATCTTGGGACACAAATTACTTTGTTTTACCCAATATTTCTTCATTTTTCTGTAAAAAAAATTAAGAAGGGGAGAAAGAAAGGATAGGGGTTAGGAGCCAGGGGCCAAGTGGTCTCAGCTGCATCAGTGGAGATAAGAAAGGACAGAACGAAAAATCTAAGACAAAGTTAACAACAATAAAATCAAGACACCCAAACTATAACTATCTAAACTTAAAATGGGCCTATTTACTGATAGACCAGGGGACATTGGGTAGTGGTATAGGATGTACTCTGGGAATATTGGTGGAGGGAGATTGACACTGGTGGTGGGATTGGCCCTGATTCATTGTATGTCTGAAATCCAACTATGAAAGACTTTGTAAATCACAATGGTTTCAAAAAATAATTTTTTAAAAAAGAAGAAGAGAGGAGAGAATCAAGAAGAAATTCTAGCCAAGGAAAGATATAGAATAATGAAGTAGTTACAATGGAAATTACAGAAGTAATAGCAAAATGCTCTGCTTCCTGAAAATGTTATATGAACTATTTTTCCATAATATTACATTTTCATAGACCTCACAGGTAGAACTAAAGAGGCAATTGATAATGGCTCTGTGGTATTTGCCAGAAGGCAGAAGATGAGATTGTAATATATAGACAAAGGTACCAAACACGCTTATTTCAGGATAGTAATAATGATGATAAAAATATTTCTAGTGACTTTGTTAGCTATGCTAGGTATTTTCTTAAGGGTGCTTTACTTATTAATTCAACTATTAATATATTAACTATTCAACTTATTAATGCAACATTCTGTGAAATTGATTTTTTGACTATCCTTATTTATAGGATACTCAAAGACTTAAAAGACTTAAAAGGGATATGTGTATTTCCTTTGGCGTATTTACTTAATAGATATAATTCTTATTGTGTACTTCCTTATGTAGATGCAGTTTTCCCCAACCCTTTTGGGGATTTATTTAGTAGGAAATTCTAGTAGATCCATATCTCTTGGGTTCTGAGTTCATTTTAGAACCAGGTTATAGGGATGCAGAGTGCTAAGCTAATTGTTCAAGTTTAAAAAACAGCAAATTGCTGATTTAAAAAAATTTTTTTGGTTTTTGGTTTTTGGTTTTTGGGTCACACCCAGCGGTCTTGGTAGGCATGGGGGACCATATGGGACACCGGGATTCGAACCAACCACCTTTGGTCCTGGATCAGCTGCTTGCAAGGCAAACACCGCTGTGCTATCTCTCCTGGCCCTGATTTTAAATTTAAGACAACACTTGGAAAAGGAGATGAATCTTGGCTACACCCAAGATTCAATGTGTGTGTGGCATGGAAACCTTGCAGAAATTTCCCCGGAGCTAAAAGACAAAAGTAATGTGCCTTTAATCACACATGTTTATTTAGGCAGGAAAACCAGGAATGGGCCAGAGAAATAGTAAAATAGATACAGTATTTGACTTGTACACAACTGACCTGACATCCCATATGGTTCTCTTAGCAGAATGATCCCTGAGCACAGAGTCAGAAATAAGCCCTGAGCATGACCTAGTGTGACCCAAAACCATAAAAAGAAAAGATAACCAGGAGCCAACGATTGTGAGTGCAGTGAATGGGGTTTCCAAAAATAAGTCTTCTAAGTCATGCTTGAGACTAATTAAATCTAAAATTGCATTACATTTTATATGTGTTTCCTAGCTGAAGCTGTTATATCATTATGATAGCTATTTTTATAAGCAGGCTTGCTTGATATTTTAGCATGGGATTGGAGATGTGACGGGTAGGTCAGACAGTAATGCTTTGTGGAACTAATTATCTGGAGAAGATTTGTGAAAGACAACATAAATGACAGGGACTCAGAGGAAGACCGTGGCAGGGAGAAAATTCATCCATACACTGGCAGCAAAACCATAGAATGAAATCAAGGCATCAAATTACAAGGACATTCTTTGAAGTGAAGATGATCTTCCTCAAGCAGCTTCTCTCCTGCTTTTGTTTTTCAAATGTAAAGTGAGTCCAAAGTATCAATTCCCTCCAGGATTTGACAATCTAGCTGGGAACTCTGGATCTAAATAAAAGGGCATATGCTGATATTCGGCCCTGGAGACCAGAGACTGCAAGGTCAAAGATGGTTTCATGTTAAATAGAATGGAGTACAACCACTAAAGTCTTCTCTGTGACATTGCAATGGATCAGAAATCTCTGTACTTGTTCATTCAAACAACTAAAGAATGTTTCTCATACATTTTTAGTCTTTCTCCACAATTATTGACTTCCAACACTCCAAACTTGGAATATTCTGAGTAGAGGAGCATCAGAGTTTTCCCCAAACCAAGCATTTTCCAGTAAGGGTACTGAGAGCACCTTTTGTCTTGCCCTTGGTTCTGAGAAAATGTCAGGATCAGAAAAATTTCAGTGGGCATATTGTTAAAACACAAGCAGTATCCTTCTCAGTACTGACTTCAGTGAGGTCTCTGGGGGGCATCAATTCCAATATATATATATATATATATATATGCAAAAATAGTCAAAGGGATCATATCTGAGTAAGAAGCTTCTGCTCAGTCAAAGAAACTATTAATCTGGAAAAAAAACACATTGGAATGGAAGAAAAGATTTGTTCATTATACACCTGGAAAACAGTTAATATCCAAGGAGTATGAAGAACTCAACAACAACAAAAATAACCCTATCAAGAAGAGCCAATTGCACTTTTCCAAAACAGACATGCAGATAATTCAACAGATACCTGGAAGAAGGATGTTTATCATAAATAAAAAAGGATGCACATAAACCATAATGAGATGTCACCACATATCCAGGAGAATGACCCCTATCAAGAAAACCAGAAATAAGTGCTGAAGAGGGTGTGGAGACACTGTTGGTGGGACTAGAACTGATGCAGCCTTTGTGGGTCGTAGTTTGGAAGTTTCTCAAAATACTTTTCAGAATTGATACTGGTGGGGAAGCTTTCATATGCTCACTGGAATTGCATCCAGGGACCCAAATACCCACAATAAAGAAGACACTTCCCATTTCATAGATTAGAGAGTTCAGAGGCAGGGCGTAGCTATGATGATGAATTTGCTGGTTCAAAGTTATTTCTATGCTTAAAGACTGACTTTTCTATGATTTATTAGCTTCTTCTTCACCAGTAGTAACATAAATGCTGCCATTCCAGATAATGTCAATCTCTAATCAGAAAAGATTTCTCTCTTCCCCTTTCTTTCTCTCCCCCTCTTTTATTTTACAAATAAGTGAAACCTTTCATGAAGTCTTTCAACCTACTTACCCTCGTCAATCACAAACAAAGTTGTCTTATAGACTCAGCAAAATGAATAATTTGGGGGCCCGGGAGATAGCATGGAGGTAAGGCATTTGCCTTTCATGCAAAAGGTCATCGGTTTGAATCCCGGTGCCCCATATGGTCCCCAGTGCCTGCCAGGAGCAATTTCTGAGCATGGCGCCAGGAGTAACCCCTGAGCACTGCCGGGTGTGACCCAAAAACCACAAAAAAAAAAAAAAAAAAGAAGAATTTGACAAGGCAGAGTGAAATGAAGTGGGCTAGTCCAGTGGGTTCCAAACTGGAAACTATGAACATATGAATCTCTCCACAATCTTTTCAGGGGGGGGCAGAAAAACCCAATGATGTCTCTTGGTAATACTTAGAGAGGAATGGTTTTTGGACTGTCTAAATGTTTGTGTAGATTCTACTATAGGAATAGTAAGTAAGCTTCTGGTCCCTTAGCAGGAATTGAGGGAAGACATCAAACTGGGACTGGAGAAATAGTACAGCAAGTAGGGTATTTGTCTTGCACATGGTCAACCCAAGTTCAGCCCCTGGCATCCTGTATGGTCCCCTGAGCTCATCAAGAGTGATTTCTAAATGCAGAGCCAGATATAACACCCACCTACTGCCCAGTGTGGCACCCTCCCCTCAAAAAAGAAGACACCAAATCTAAATAGGCATTCCTGTGCTCTGACTTCCATGCCATATCCTATAGTACTTAAAAAGATTAGTTGTACTTAAAAAGATCCTTGATGAAGCAGTAAAATTGCTAACTTTCTAAAATCTTGGCCCTTAAACATTTCTTTTTTAAATATTTTCTGTGATACAATCAGAAGCACACCTGACATAATTCTGTTGCATTCTAAAATACAATGACATTTGTTACAAGGTCAAAACACTTGTGTGATGATTTGAGTCATAAACTAAAGTAGCCACTTTTTTCAGAAACACCATTTTTACTTCAAAGAACAAATTATGCCTATTCTGCCTTAGATATTTGGCAGGTATTTTCCCAAACAATGTATAAAGTGAATCACTTCAAGGGAAACTACCAAGATTATTTGCTGTCAATAATAAAATTTGAGCTTTCAAAAGAATTATGATTTTGAACTGTATCTTCTACCATCAGCTTGATAGCTTTCCAATATTTAAAACCATATCTGATGACATTAGTGGTGGTGCTGACAAAAAATTTTTTGATTTTGTATAGTGAAAAAAGCCAACATTTGGAAGACTAGAGTATTTAATAAACACCAGATTTTACAAATAATCAAGGCATGTGGATCTGAACTTGTGCATAGATAAACAGTCCACTCAAGGAGACAGATAAATTATTGGGTTCAGTGCAGCCAAATATAAAAAGATGATCCACTTAGTTTATGGTTCTGCATTGCCTCTAATTTTTTAGAAACATCTACTCACCATTCTTAGACTATCAAAGAATAGTCACAATTATCTAAAAAGGAAATACTCCTCCCTTTTTTGTTAATTATATACCTGTATAATTAAAGTCTAAATTTTCTTCACATACTTCAACCAAAACAAATATCACAACAGATTGAATGTAGAAGCAGAGATGGGAATCCAGCTGTCTTCTATTAAGCATCTATTAAAGAGGTTTGCAAAAGTGTAAACCAATGCCACTTGTCTCACCAAATTGTTTTGGAACATGTAGCTGTATTAATGATCTTTTGGAACATATTTACAAACAAATACTTCAAACATTTATCAGTTTAAATTCTGATGTGGGAAATAATTGATATCATTCATATAAGCAAAATGCTTGGGTGTCCTCAATTAATCTGAACAGAATACAGAGTTTCAAAAAAGCAGATTTTGGTTGGGTCTGTAGTTCAAATTAAGGAGTGAATGCCTTGTTGTGGTGAGTTCTTGGGATCCACCCAAGAGCCTACATGGTACCTAGCCACTGCCAGGTGAGGACCTTGGTCCCAGAGTATTTTTACTGTAAGGTGAGACTAGCTAAAATCCCAAACAAAAGTGTTTCCCAACCTCCTCTTTTCCTAAGCCTCTTCCTTTAATATGTAAAAGTCCAAAACACTGGATAGTTACTTTTTGTGTCTCTCTACCTTACCCCTGAGGTATGAGAAATTGCTTGGATTAAAGAAAGGAATTCTGGCTTTTGGCTGGGGCAGAGAGGCTATGAGGTGAAAAGCAGACTGACCCCAGCGACCCTCTCCTGACTGTCGTGGTATTATTTTTTTATTTTTTGGTGTTTGGGCCACACCCGGTGATGCTCAGGGGTTACACCTGGCTATTCGCTCAGAAGTCGCTCCTGGCAGGCACCGGGGACAGTATGGGGAACCAGGGGGTCGAACCGCGGTCCGTCCTAGGTTAGCGCAGGCAAGGCAGGCCCCCGTGGTATTATTTCTTATTTCTCCGCTGCTACCCTGCTTCATCAGATTTCGCTGCGTGGGAAAAACATAGTGCCTGGGAAACATGATGCCTGGGGCAGTCTCACAACTCGTTGATTTTTATTTTACAACTGGTCCTAAAGCAGCGACACTGGACCTAGGGACCTGAGAAGACCCCAACGATAATGAATGTCTTGACCCTCTGGGGACTAATCACAATCATGGCTCCTTGAACTGGACTGAGAGTGCAGAGCCCATCACCGGAACATTTGTGCACATGATGCCTGCTCTAAACGGGGCAGAGGCCCCTTTAGGCTTAGTAGTGAAGGTAGTAGGCAGGTCGTGAAGGGGAGAGAACTGAAGATTCTGAGCAGTGTCCCAGAGACCAAGGTCCATGGCCTTTCTTCTACCAAAAGTGCTTTGTGCGAGTCCCCCAACCTGCAGAAGCTTATAGAGTTCATTGATAATGTAAAAGCCAAAGAGAAAGCTCCATTGGAGAGGGACCAGCAGCAGGCAGATGCGCTGGTCCACCACTTAGAATCCAGCTCAGTAACTGAAGGCCCTTTTATCCCAGATGACCTAAGCAGCCTAACACAGAAAGGAGAAGATGGAGAACATGGAGCATCCAAGCCCAGCCAAAGAAACCCAACTAAGGAGAAGCTGCTTTCGAAACCTCTTATAATTTTCTGTTTGGTTAATCTCTTGACTCATTGGTCATTAAATTGCTAGTTAAACTGTGTTTTATCTGTGTGGATATTTTTGTTTTGTTTTATGCCTCACTGCAATCAGAAAATTTTGTATCCAACTTTAATGGTTTAATATTCGTTTGTACAATTCTAGGGAAATGATTAATGCTATTAGAGTTTTAAAAGTTCTCAGTTATCCTAGTGAATGTTTCTCAATTGCAATGATGTTTTACTGTATATAATATGTAGCAACTTATTCTCAAATATGTTTGCAAAAATGTTCTAATGTTCTTGTTCACAGAAGTAGATGGAAAAGGAACTTGGATACTAGAGACCCTTATTACAGTGCTCATTACAAGAATGTTTAGCAAACTTACTTTCAAACTATAAATATATATTTGCAGAAATGTTTTTGTGATTTTTTTTTTTGGTTTTTGGGTCACAAAAAAAAAAAACCGTTTTTTTTTATACTGTAGACACTCAGGGGTTATTCCTGGCTATGAGCTCAGAAATCGCTCCTGGCTTGGGGGGACTATATGGGACACCGGGGGATCAAACCGGGGTCCGTCCTATGCCAGCACTTGCAAGGCAGACACCTTACCTCTAGCACCACCTTTCTGGCCCCGTTTTTGTGATTTTGCTTAGTGAAGTTTATGGAAACGAATTCAGATGCTCTAGACTTGTATTACAGTGCTCGTGTAAGAAAGTTTAAGAATTTTTAAATTAAGTATATCTGCAGAAAGGTTCTATTGTTTATGTTCAGAGAAGTCTATGAAAAAATGTTGTGATATGTATTGAAAGGAGTGAAAAACATACTTTTAATAAAAGCTTTGAGGGGCCCGGGAGATAGCATGGAGGTAAGACGTTTGCCTTTCATGCAAAAGGTCATCGATTCGAATCCCGGTGCCCCATATGGTCCCCCGTGCCCGCCAGGAGCAATTTCTGAGCATGGAGCCAGGAGTAACCCCTGAGCACTGCCGGGTGTGACCCAAAAACCAAAATAATAATAATAATAATAATAATAATAATAATAATAATAATAATAATAAAAATAAAAATAAAAGCTTTGAAATAATTTTTCTTTTTTTCTTTTTGGTTTGTATTTTTTTGGGCCACATCCGGTGACGCTCAGGGGTTACTCCTGGCTATTTGCTCAGAAGTCGCTCCTGGCAGGCACGGGGAACCATATGGGGAACCGGGGGATCAAACCGAGGTCCGTCCTATGTTAGCGCAGGTACCTTGCCTCCAGCACCACCGCCTGGCCCCTGAAATAATTTTTCTAACTGCCTGCCTTCCAGCCTTTCTGCTTCCTGACTTCAGGGGTTACTCCTGGCTATTCGCTCAGAAGTCGCTCCTGGCAGGCACGGGGGACCATATGGGGAACCGGGGGATCGAACATCGGCATCGATCTGTCCTAGGCTAGCATAGGCAAGGCAGGCACTTTATCTCCAGCGCCACCGCCCGGCCCCACCCACTTTTGAGCTCCTGTGTGGTCCTTCCTGCCTCACCAATGATTTCCTGTTGCCGGGCAGGACTCGGATGGAGGCCCCGCCTTGACCCTGCCTCGCAAATGATTTGTTGCGGGGCAGAGGTCCTGCCTTGCGGAAGTTGCGTTGTTCTTTCCTTCCCACCAATTCGTGATGCTGGGCGGAAGTCCCGCCTCACGGAAGTCGTGTTTCCCCTTCCTTTCCCTCCCACTCCTATCTTACATAAGGAGGGACGAGAAGCTCCACGTGGTCCTTTGCCTCTGTCTGGATAGACACGCAGATGACCCTGGCCAATGGTCCTGGCCAGTCAAAATGAATAAACTCACTTGACCATTTGTCTGGGTCTCAGTCTCTTCATTTATCTACGCCAGGCAGCAGAAAACTGGGGTTTTTCGGACCCCTACAGTATAAGTTATGGAAAAGGCTGATAGTTTTGAGAATGATGTATCCAATTTAAACTTTGATGCTTTGAGTTCTGATCTGGGGTCCCAGCCTCTGACGGAGAAAAGTAGAACACAACTTTTGTAACTTTTCTCTTTTTTGTTTTGCTTCAATGTAAGATGAGACTAAAAACAAAGCTAAAAACAATGGTGTTCCCCCAAATTAATCTTTCCCTAAACTTTTCCTTTGATATTTAAAAGCCCACTAGATAGTTACTTTTGTGCCTTCCTTGACCTTGCCTCTCCAGGTATGGGGAATTAGTTGGAATAAAGAAAGGAATTCTGGCTTTTGGTGGGAACAAAGAGGCCATGACTGACTCCAATGACTCTCTCCTGACTGGTTTAGTATTATTTCTCTGCTGCTACCTGGTTTTATCAGATCTGGCTATGTGAGACTTAGAAGCATTGTGCTTGGTGTGGTCTTACCACTTGTGTATTTTTATTTTACTATCACCATCACCACCACCACAACAAAGACATCAGTGAAGCTGATCAATCCTTGTCATGGAAGTGAGCCTGTCTACCTAGCACTGAACCAGTCAAGAAATTTGTTAGGATTCCAGTGGGAAAGACAGGTGTATGGTGGGTGGCTATTGAATATGACCACAGAAGTCATCATAAAGAGTGAAAAGAGGAATTCTCTACTCTTTAAAGAGGGGAATCCATAACTCAAGTAGTGACAGGAGCCTAGAAAGTGCCTTTGCCACCTATACTTTCTCCTCTATCAGCTTTTCTTCCATCGTCTCTCCCTTCTCTTCTTCATTTCTCTTTTATTCTAGCAAATAGAGCCTCAAATCATGTATTAGACAAGTACACACATCAAGGGGGGAGTTTGCCTACCATGCAACTGACTCAGATTTGATCCTCATTATTCCATGTGGTCTGCTGAGCCCCACAAGGAACAATCCCTGTGTATAGAACCAGGAGTAATCCCCGAGCACTGCCAATTTTGATCCTGAAACAAAATTGAAAAATGAAAGAGCAAAAAATAGGAAGCTGGTATAAAGGCCATCGAAATGATTCTGTTTCAACTCCTTCTTGACTACTTCAAAAAGTATTTGTTTCTGATTGGCAGGTCCATATGGAGATGCATACATATATACATAGAGTTTTCTAAATGCTACTCTGCACTGGGGCCTGGCATATAACTCCTTCAGTCAAAACATGTTATACACAATGTAGGTCAGTGTTCTTGGGTCCATGAAGTCTGGGAATTAGTTATACTATCTGGTTGTTGTTTTCTCCTTTGGTCAAAAAAAAAGGGACAATCTTAATATAAATTGTACTCTATATTACTAAGTCAGAAAAAGTCAAAGACAAAATATTAAAAATTGAATAATAGAACATAAATGTCATGCCTTGACAACTACAGATCTTATTATGAAGCTGAAGAGGTGAGATCAAGCTTAGGCAAGGAGGAATCTTCACATCATCAACAATAATGTAGCTAAATGTGCATCAACACTACTGGGCCACGAGATTGCATCTTGATCTCATTGCTTCCGGATCTCCACTATTTTCTTTGTGTTTTTCAAACTCCACAATAACAGAAGCAGCTTGACCTTCCCAACTCAGGGACTAGACAAGAAACCTGTAATAGTTTCTATGAATCCTGTTTTTTCTTTGATTTTGCATTCCTAGGTCAAATTCAAGTGTGGTCTCTGTTGGGGACTTTGCAGGACAATTCTTGTAACTGTCTTATACTCTCAGAGAACTACAGGGGTCAGGGCACACAATGGGAGGAAATATGGAAACTGCTGGGCACACAATTTTAGGGAACACTATAAGCCTGGCTGCAGATATTTGATGGAGCTCATTCCTTTTTTGTTCTTGGCCACAGACCTCTATCTTTTCTAGCTCCTTTTTCTGTAATTCTCTCTGATTGAGTCTCAGTGTAAACTGGATGCTTCTGTGGCTTCTCTAGGTCCCTGGCTGTGCAAATTGCATTTTCCACAGGATTCCTGTTTCCTTATTATTTTGCACAAGCTGTTCCTTGACTGGAAATATTCTCTTCTGGTTTTCCCTTTGCCATATATCTACTCAGCACATTGGATCAAGGTCCAAGAGCTGGGGAAATGGCTCCAGATGTGAGTTCCAGATTCAACCCCCAGAATTTCATGGTGTGTTCTTCCCCTTACCCCCAAAAGCCATCAGGTTTTATATTCTGTGAAGTTGTTCTGGGTCTCTCTGAAAGGATTCAGAAAGATGAGTCCTCTCATTTCATCCCCAACTCCCACCAATACTTTGATACAATCAGGTAACAGTCTCTCTCTAATAGATTGGAGGATGCTATTCTCACAGGCTCCTGGGATCATACTAAGGGCAGGAACTATGTATGAAGGCAACACCCAATCATGGAATAGCCCTTCCCCACCCTTTCCCATACTCAGGATTCTGTGGATGAAGGAGAACAGCATTTTAGGCCTCAGGACCTCAGCCCCCCTTATACAGTTACCCATGTGCTCCTTTTTTCTGCATTCCATTCTGTTTTGCCTTTCACCAAAAACCAGGGTCTTTCATCTGTTAGTCTGGGAGGGTTATGACTCACTTAAGCCCAGCTATAAATAATAATTGTCAATTAAAACACATAGGTATTGTCATTTGGCATAAGTTTTCACAAGTCAGAATTCTGTCCATGTTGAATAGTTATATGTGTGGGTCTACTCAATGAAGAGCTTTTCAACAGTGAATTCATGCGTGTGTTTAACTATTATGTATTGAATGTAGCTCTTGATATTGGGGGGAAATACATTTATTTTGTATTTGTGGAATTGCTAAAGTTCAGCCATATAAAAGGAGCATTTAATTAGTCGGGGCTGCTTAGAGGACATATATGAAAATGGCAGAGACCAAGGAAATGAGAGCTAAACATACCAGGACCACAAAGGAGGAAAAGCGTGAGGCTGCAGTCATGAGACCAGTTCATTAGAGCAGGAGTTTTCTTGTGTCCTGAAAGCAGCTAATAAATAGTTGTTGGCCAGACAGTGAGAAACCTCATCTCTCTCCCCCATGTGTAGGACTAAATTAACTCTGCATTTGGGGTAGGCTGACCAGAGTTTAGAAGTGGAGGGAAGTAAGACTAAATGGAGAAGTACAGCAGGTCACAGACACAGATCTGAATAAGCCTGGTCTTTGGAGAGAGGTTGTCTACTAAGGGCATGCAAAGGAGGTGCAATGGCCTCTTCTGGCAATTCTCTGCCAACCAACCAACAAGTGGTTCACTGTGAAAGCCAGAGGATGCACTGTTGTGTTGGCCCTACAGTCTGGGAATCTCCCTTACAGTGCATGGAGCCATTCCCAGAGGTAGAGCTCAGGGACCTTCAGGGCTGTACCTGGTGATGCTTGATTGATCATGGGTTGTTGAGGATCTGAACAAGTTCTCTCACATACACATTAATTCCTGCACTAGCTTGTTAGCCCCTGGGTTAACATTTTTATTTTCCCGTTGTAGGTTTTAGGGCAGACTGACAATTCCACCAAGATGTGTTTTAAAGTGATCAAGTAAATAGGTAGACATTAGGTCAGGGTGGAAAGTGTCTATTCTCTCTATATTCTCCTGGAATTTTTTTTCATTCTAATGTTTAGATTTACTAAATCCCCCCTGGAGGATATTTCTGTAAAGATAGTCTGACTCATAGTGAGGAGGT
>PVKC010032628.1:0-14193 GCA_004027635.1 Crocidura indochinensis | reverse complement strand
GAAAAGAGATGATAAGGTTAACTAGGGTAAGAGGAAAAAAAAGAAAGAAAAAAGAAAGAGAAAAAAAAAAGAGAGGAAAGGAGGGAGAGAGAAGTGGGAAGCAAGGAGGGTAGGGCATGGGCCTGTTATTTTGCTTGGATATGTTCTATGAGTAGGTCCCGTAGTCTGGGACTGTATGTCACAGTTACTGCTACGGTGGTCTGACTGGTCACATGCTTCAGGTCCTAAAAGAAGGTATAATCTATAGAAAAAGGGTATGTTAAAGTGTTTTAACGAGACGATTTCATTCCGCAACCTGGATATGGTTATAGGAGATAATTTTTAATGATTAAGCATAAGGGTGAGACATTTTCTAAAGACATTTTATTTAATGGTGATAGTGTTGTATGCCACTGACACATTATAAAATTTAAACTATAAGGAGTTAAGGGCACAGGTCAAAATACAAATCCCAATTTAGGACTATCAAAGGAAAACTAGCATCAGTTCATTGTTAATGGAGTTTGGGAGAGGCTCAAAGGGTTGACTGGAGGGAGTATGCACCTATCTCTGTTCTCGGAAGGGGGGTGCCACTCCCGTCCTCAGTGCCACCTAGTGTAGGCCTGGTGGACCCTGGGCTTCATCCTTGACCTGAATGTAGAACCGTTAGGCACCAAGCCAGTCTGAGTATTACTAGGAATATAGTCAGATCCCCTGAACACAACTTGGGAAATACAACCCCTCAAAGAAAAAATAAAGTCCATACTAAGATAAATTTTTTGGGGAGGCCACACTCAGTGACGCTCAGGGGTTACTCCTGGCTCTGCGCTCAGAAGTCGCTCCTGGCTTGGGGGACCATATGAGAAACTGGGGCATCGAACCGCGGTCTGTCCTAGGTTAGCGCAGGCAAGGCAGGCACCTTACCTCCAGCGCCACCGCCCGGCCCCAATACTAAGATAAATTTAAATGTTGTGACATTATTCTTATCTAATAATTAAAATTTTCAAATATATTTTATTTAATTAAATAACTAATTTACAAAGTTATTATAGTTGAGTTTTAGGTATATGATATTTAAACAACAGTCCCACCATCAGTGCTACTTTCCCTCTACCTGCGCTCCGATTACCTCACTGCCCTGCCATCCTTTATAGGCACAAAAATCAGGGGTACAGCTAGATTTCATGTTTTTTTAGTGTTGCTGGGTTTGTGTTTGAATATATAGGCAGACCACACTCTTCCACATCACCAGTATAACTGAAGCCTCGCTTGCTGTACTATCACTCCAGTTTCAGTAAATCTTCTCTGAAGATTTGATAGAACTCACCAGTGAGCCTCTCTGGACCAGAACTTTTGTTCTTGGGGAGATTCTTAACTATTATTTCAGTTTCCTTACATGTGATTGGCTTGTTTAGACTTTCTACTTCATCATCATTCAGCTTTGGGAGAGTACATAACTCTAAGAATTATTCATTTCGTCTAGATTCTCCAGCTTGAATATAAAGTTGCTCATAGTAACCTTTCATTATATTTTGAATTTTGTAAGGGTCCATTTCTTGGTTTCTATGTTGTTGACTTCTGCTCTCACTTTTACTATTCTCCTCCTTCTACTTTTTGTTTTTATTTTGTTGTTCGTTCTCCAGATTTTTGAGATTGTGTTTTGGTTGTTGATTTGGGCTTTTTGTTCTTTTTTAGTGTAGGCCTGCATTCTATGAATTTCACTCATAGTCTAGCTTTTGCTTTATTTCCTATATTCTGGTAGTGCGTATCTTCATTGTTAGTTTCAAGGATTCCTTCTATTTTTCCTTGATTTACTCTTTAATCTAGTTGGTAAGCAGTGTTTTATTTAGCTTCCAAATGTTGAAGTTTTCTCCAACTTCTTTCTTTGGCTAATTTCTATTTTCATGACATCACAGACTGAGATGATACTTTATAAAATTTTTATATTTGTAAATTTCTGTATAGTATGAGATCTTTGCTGAAGAACATGCCACTTGTATTTTCCCTAGTATACACTTTATATTTTCAGGTCAAATTTCAAGGTCTTTGGTTCACTTTGAATTGAATTTCGTGTAAAGTATAAGATATGGGTCCAGCTTTAATTTCTTACACATAATTATCTGGTTTTCTAAGCACTATTTGTTTAAAAGACTATTGTCCATTTCATATTCTCTGCTGTTTTATCAAAAAATAATGGTCCATATATGTGGAGCTTTGTCCTTGGATACTTGATTCCATTGGTCAAAGACTATATATTCATCCTATAAGTTTTGGTATATTTCCTGTAGGCAGTGGATGGATATAACTATTTTCCTGGGCAATCCAGTTACTGTATGATATTTATTTATTTATTTATTTATTTATTTATTTATTTATTTATTTATTTATTTATTTATTTATTGTGGTTTTTGGGTCATACCCGGCAGTGCTCGGGTTACTCCTGGCTCCATGCTCAGAAATTGCTCCTGGCAGGCACGGGGGACCATATGGGGCACCGGGATTCGAACAGATGACCTTCTGCATGAAAGGCAAACACCTTACCTCCATGCTATCTCTCCAGCCCCTACTGTATGATATTTAAAGGGGAGTTTAATCCATTAACATTGAGAGAGATTAAAAATATTTAGAGATGTGTTGCTGTTGTGTGTATATGTATAATCAAGCTGCTTTTGCAAGATTTTATTTTTTTTTATAGATAGGCTTTTTAGTATTTCTTACCAGATTGGTTTAGTTATCACAAATGCTGCCAGCTATTATTTGTTTGAAATGGGTCTTATATTTCCCTCAAGTCTAAATGATAGTATTTTAGGGTAGAAGTGGACTGTAGGAGGGTGGGAAAAAAAAGAAGTGAACTGTAGACTGGAAGTTTTTTTAATTTTGTGTATTGAACATTCCATTCCACTCTTTCCTGTTTTGTAAGATATTATAGGGAAAGTTTGTTGTGAGTCTTATGTTGTTGCCCTGATATTTTCTTTTTTTATAGAGGACACAACTGGTGATGCTCAGACGTTACTCCTGGCTCTGGGCTCAGGAATGACTGCTGGTGGGCTTTAAGATGCTGAGGATGAAACCTGGGTCAGCATGTTCATGGCATATGTCCTAACTGCTGTACTTTTGCTCTTACCTTTTGAGGGTTTTCTTTTTTCCTGCTTCTTTAAGCAATTGGTGTTTGACTTGTGATTTTACCATTTTTATGACTATATATGTCTTGGAGTTGTTTTGTTTCTCTATTTTGTTTGGTACTTTTTAGGCCTCTTGAATCTGTGTAGGTACTTCTTTCCAGAGATCAGGGAAGTTCTTGATTATTGTTTCTTCCACCAGCTCTTCTTCCCTCTTTTCTTTTTCCTCTCCTGCCATTCCTATGATTCAAAGGTTATTCCTCTGGCTATTACCTATCCACTCATTTACTTATTTTATCTTTTGCCACTTTGTTCTTGGCGATGAAAATTAGAGAATTAAAATAGCAACTTACTTGTCTTCAGTATGACTGATACCAGTTCTTTACATGTTGAATTCTGTTGCCAGTGGCTTGTTGTATTTTTTTATCTCCGTCAATTCCATTTGTATGGAATCTTTGATACCTAGATCAGTTCATCTTTCAGTTGGTTAAATTTGTTTTCTAGTGTTTGCTTTATTTCCATAGGCATTGCATGGAGCAGTGTTTTAGGTTCTTCACTGATGAGTCTTGAGGCTGTATTAGAACTCTATGATTTGCCAGGACTAATACTCTGTCTGACAGAGCAGGTGAATTCTTTTGTTTGCCCATTGTTCTTAAAGATTTGTGGGTACAGCAATTTGAGCTTCAAATTCCCAATTATGTGAGTTCTGAACTGTTTTTGTTATTTTCAGCAAATGGCTATCCCTTATAATTTGTGCCTTTAAGTTATATTAATAATATACATAATATATACTATAGTATATATATTATCATATAGTCATTTCAGTGATCTTACAAGTGAATGTCTAATAATGTAATCTGCAGAGAGAGTTATGGAGGTATTTGAGGTAGGATATAAAAATCAACAATCCTTAGAGTTGGTGGGATTAAAGGTGAAATTGTTACATGGTCTCACGGAGAGGCCACAGTGCAGGAGCAATGGTGCAGGAAAAAGGTCCGAGCCCTTGACACTCCTAGATAATGAAAGAGGCCAAGCATTGTAGATTTGTAAAGATATGTCTTGGGTTCAAGAGCTAGGCAGCAAAGGCTTCCTCAGGCCAGGGGACCCAGAGTGAAGTCAGGGCACAGGAGCAACCAGGGTCAGGAACTCTTTCTAAAAAAATTTTTTTTATATCTTTATTTAAACGTGATTACAAACATGTTTGTAGTTGGGTTTCAGTTATAAAAAAGGACACCCTCCTTCACTAGTGTGACATTCCCCCTTATCCCCTCCTCCCCCATCCCATGCCTGTATTCGAGACAGGCATTCTATTTCTCTCATTCACTGCCATTGTCATGATAGTAGTCAATGTAGTTATTTCTTTAACTGAACTTTGTGTTAATAAGTAAAATTTGAAAATAAGGGGCCGGGCGGTGGCGCTGGAGGTAAGGTGCCTGCCTTGCCTGCGCTAACCTAGGACAGACCGCGGTTGGGTCCACCGGTTCCCCATATGGTCCCCCGTGCCTGCCAGGAGCGACTTCTGAGCGAATAGCCAGGAGTAATCCTTGAGCGTCACCGGGTGTGCCCCCCCAAAAAAAAGAAAATAAACAATAAAATTTTGATAAAAAGAAATTCTTTTTTCAATAAAAGAAATACTGGGGCCCAGGAGATCGCACGGAGGTAAGGCGTTTGCCTTTCATGCAAAAGGTCATTGGTTCGAATCCTGGTGCCCCATATGGTCCCCCGTGCCTGCCAGGAGCAATTTCTGAGCATGGAGCCAGGAGTAACCTCTGAGCACTGCCGGGTATGACCCAAAAAAAAAATACTAACACATAATGAACATTGAGATACTATATAGCATGAGGAAAGTAAGAGAACTTTCTCCATTTATATTTTTTTCCTCAAATCATCTACTTTTGTTTTGAAGCACAGCCAGGAGTGCTTAGGGGTTACTCCTGGCAGTCCTTAGGGAACCTTAAGTTGTGTCAAGGATTGAACTGGTGTCAGCTGTGTTTACACTCTGCACTATCTCTTCGGCCCTTTCTTAAATTCTTCGAGGTGAAAAAGATTGTATTTCTTAAAATGAGCCTTGATTTTTATATCAGTTATTTTTATTTCATTTTACATTATTATTTCTTGAGGAATTTTGAACCATATTCAGGTACTACTACTGGCTCTGTACTCAGGAATGTCCTCTAATGACAGTTGGGCATCATATTGGGTGTTGGGGATGGAACTGGGTTAGGTCATTTGCAGGCAAGTAATAACTTAGCTTAAATACTGTTATTCCAGCTCAGACTTCAGTTATTAATTTTGGAGGGGTGGGGCATACATATGAGTGGCTCTGCACTCAGGGATCACTCCTGGTGGTTCTTGGGAGTCCATTTGAGGTGCAGGGAATAGAACCCCAGTAGCCCCCTGCAAAGCAAGTGCCCTGCCTACTAACTTTATGCCTCTATGTCAATAATTTAAAAAGATAAACATTTTTAAACATACTGTTTCCCCTGTTTACTAGAACAAGAGAGATTGACCCAAAACTCTTAAACATATTACTGCTCTTTTCTTTCCTTCAAATATAGTAATTCTATTAGTAAACCAACTTATTTGGGTACTATTGTCCAACCAGATAAGAAAATTGGTTAGCCAGATGTGGTCGTCTCTCCAGTAGATAGCCTGTGTCTGCTGTATCTGCTGTCCTGTTGCAGTAAAGATTTTTGCTGACTACACCTCTGTGTCATGACTTACTTGTTTTTTTAGTAACAGCAAAGAGACTTAAATGTATTAGTAAAAATTATTTAAATAAATTCAAAAATATTTATACAATAAAATGTTATCTAATTAAGAAGAATGAAACATACATACACAGAATGAATACATGTAACTGCTATCTATGATATAGTAAGAGGAAAAAGCAAGGTACTAAATGTTTCCATGCATATCACTTACACAGAAACATTTTGGGTGATATCTAGAACAACTTTATCTTTGCACACAGAAATGGGGGACTGAAAGGACAACAGGTTATGTCTACATATCTGTTTGTATTACATGCATTTATTCACATCAAAACATTGTATTATTTTTCAGTACAATCCTAAAATTATTTTAAAAATTTATAGGTGACACAAATACTTTATAAAAGTCTTTACTTAACATTTAATTAAAAATGGCCTATTAACCAGAGACTTTGCATTCAATCCTAGGCAAACATCCAGAAAATTATATTGTAGTGATCAAAGTAAATGACTGGGAAGAACTTGGCAGATTTTTGCAGCTGGAAGCCACATGGGAGACTTATTTTTTGTAAGGTTCTTGGAGACAAAGATTCTGGTTTTTCATTCCCTTTACTCTGGTGTTCAGTGACTCATATTTGAGATCACCGTAGGAGTCATAGGTATTCAGTGTACAGTGGCTCTGGAGAATTTATGAGTGAATGATAGACATATAAAAGGTGGATCTAGGGTTAGTTAATTGTCTAATGCCCTCATGGAGCCTGTGATGGCTTCTCAAGTCTCCGAAGCTGATTTTTGGAAAGAGAATTCTATGGGGGAATCTGTGGTGATTTCCTAAATGCATCTTGTAGGCAAACAGTGATGAGTGGCATCACTTGGAGCTTGGCTCCTGGACTGTAGATTTCACTGGCTCATTTCCTTCTTTCTTTTCTTTTTTCAATAATAATTTCTTTACTTATGCAGCATGATTACAAACATGTTTGTAGCTGGGACAGGCTCTTTTCTTATCTCCACCTCCCTTCCTTCCTCCTTTCCTTCCTTTTGGTGGCAACTTTATTTTTGTGTTGAAAATACTCCCGCTCACCCAATGCTATATATTCTGTTATATAAAATAAATGCTTACATTTCTAAGCAAATGGTATTTAAAACAAGTTATCACAACTTAAAAATGAGTTTTCTTTATTATTAGTATATGACAGGATTTTTTGATTTTGTTTTTTAGGTATCAGGGTCTGAGATAATTCTAGATTTTTAGAGCCTGTATTTGTAGAGCTGCTGGGGTTGTGTAAGAAATGTGTCACTATAGAAATGGGTTCATTTAGCAGGCCAGAATTAATCATCTATTCATTTTCACTAATACAGATATGGATATGTGTGTGCAACAAAAATTATGAAACTGAGGAAAATACTTGAAAAAGTTGAGGCTGCATCAGGGTTTACATCTGAAGAAAAAGGTGACTCTCTTAATTCATAGTATATGCATTAAAGATCATTTGAGGGCCTTTCCTCAAATGTTTGAAATGTTTAAAATTGATCCTGTCATGGTGGAAAAGTATTATGTGCTATCATTCACTTTTCCACCACTTAGTTTTTACTGTTATAAAAGGAGTTACCAAATGGTAATCTAGCATTAAATTCATGGCCAGATTCAGTGTTTTAATCTATTCTCAGCTGATGCACTTACTTAGATATTCAAGTCTTGACTTTAAATGTGTAGGTAGCATATTTTAACTCTAATGGTTTGAGACTAATTATTTACCACACGTGAAATATTATACATTTTCAAATGTAATAGTTATAACAAAATTGGAGCATTATTTTCTTTATATCCTTCCTTCTTATTTTTATAGGAAAACTTGAGAAATGTGCTTTTTTGGGGGGGTGGGAGTGAGAAACAGTTTGGGATCATACCTGTGTAATGCTCAGGGATCACTCCTGGTAGTGTTCCTGGTAGGATCTCTGTGGTGTTGGAATCAACTGAAAAACCGTGTTTAAGTGTTAAAATATGGCTTATGACATTGGATTCAGTATAGAGATATGACTAGAATAATTTGAAAATTCTGTCTTTTTGTCTAAAACTTACTTGTTGTTACTTTTCTCCTAGATCCTGAAGAATTCTTGAATATTCTGTTTCATCATATTTTAAGAGTAGAGCCTTTGTTAAAAATAAGGTAATGTTAAAATAGCTACTAAGTATTGAAAAAAATCAAAAGTTCTCATTTCACTGCCATTTAATAGAAATAATTTTCTTTGTAATTATTACTTTTATAATAATTATAATAAATATATAATCAATTATAATACAATTAATTATATAAATGTTATATATACATATAACATAATGATTAATATATAATTTATTTATAATTGATTATAATAAGTTACTATTGTATTTGTGTATGAATCTTAAATATGTTAGGTTTCTGCAATGCAAATTAATTTTAATCATTGTTCACAAAGTACCATATAAAATAAATTGAATTAGTACTAATGTTACCAAAAACCAATGTTATTACATAGTCATGCAAAATTTGTTTTTTTTTTTTGTTTGTTTGTTTTTGAGCCTCACTCAACAGTACTGGGTACTAGGTTTTTTTGTTTTTTTTTTTGTTTTGTTTTTGGTTTTTGGGCCACACCCAGTGACGCTCAGGGGTTACTCCTGGCTATGCGCTCAGAAGTCGCCCCTGGCCTGGGGGACCATATGGGGCACCAGGGATCGAACCGCGGTCCATTCAAGGCTAGTGTGGTAAGGCAGGCACCTTACCTTCAGCGCCACCACCCGGCCCCTGGGTACTAGTTTTAGCTCAGTGTCGTGGGGATCTTTCCAGTGGTGCTGAGTCTGGGACCAAACCCTTCGGAGTTGTTTCCCACCCTAAAGCTGTATATGATTTTCAAAATGCATTTTGTACTTTTTGTCTTTAGAAAAATCCATTTAATATTGTCTTACAAGATGATGTAAATATTTTTGTAATTAAAATTAATGAACTATTTAAGAGAATCTTATTCTAATTTAATTGAACTCTGCTAAGATGCTCTTTTTATAGAGTCATCACTCAAAGAACTAATTTAGTCAAATTAGCCCTCTTGTTTCCAGTTTTGTAATTTGTTCTCCCCTCCTTCCCATCTGGAATGAAAACACTGAATCCAGTGTAAAGTTCTTAGTCATGTTTGTAAATGGATGAACTTTACGGAAAGCTTGAATGTTCATACTATAACTGGATCTCTATATATTTTAGCTTGGGTTGTCCTACTGAAAATTTTTAGCTAGCATTCTATTTATTTCAATTATCTTCGTTGATCATGGACAAATAAATAATTTTACTCATCTCTGTGTCTTTCATGATGCTGCTTGATGGCTGGAGTTGAGTTGTTGGATAAGATGAAAGGATAGACAGTATCACAATTATAGTTGGAAGTTTCCGCACGCCATATAAATGTTAACAATACATATTTATTATCTATTTAAATACCAAGAAAATTAAAGAATTATTTAGAAACAATTAACTTGTGAATCAAAAAGAATTTGTAATGTGGCTATATAGAAGATAACCATGGTGAAATCAATAGCCTTTCTGTGTTTCTTGAAGCGAATATGAAGAGGGGAGAATTTAGTATTTCATGAAAGTCTAAAATATCCAAAATAAATTTATTGAGCCTATTTTCAAAATTTTCAGAGCTGAAAGGTGATGTGATTGATAAAAAATAATGTGACTATGTAGGACTCTTAAATAATTTAAAGAGTAATTTTTAGGAAACAATTTGTATATAAGCAAGATTTTGAAACTTGGTGGGGTGGGGAGGAATTCAATGAAGTATTTTAGAACTTTCTACATGATAAAATAAAAGCACTGGAGCCTTTATTTTTAAGAATTCTATTATAAGCTATAAAGGCAAAGCAATAGGCATTAAAACAGTGTGATACTGGTTTAAAATTAGAAATACAGATCTATAGAACTGAATAGGAGCCCAGAAATAGAACCGACTATATGTCATATTGCATTATCTTAGATGTTACTCTTCAAATACAAAGGAGGAAGGCTAGATATGCTCAATGCCCCAAGTAGGAAATTTGGCTGGCTGTTTAGGAGGAAAAAAATCACCTTTATTTCTTATCTTGGAATTCTATGTGATTAAAATGGTTGTCATTCGAAAAAAAATTAGCTCCAAACACCTATGGGCTACATTCCCAGTAATAGCAAGTATGTGTCATACATTCCCAGTAATACCATAGAGCAATTCTAGTATAGGGGAAGCATAGTGATTGTTGAGAGGGAATGAGGTCAGATACTTAGGAATAGAGCTCTGGATCTGAGTCACCTCTGAGGGCCCTTCTCTGGCCCTTCTCTTCCTGTCAAAACCACAGATTTAGAGACCATTACAGGAGATGGAAATTATTGTTAAATAAGTCATGTCCAATCTCTCCCTGTCATGAGCCTCTTTTTCTGGATGAAAATCAGTGGATGCATGCAATCAAGAGATAGTGAACAGTCTGATTTTTTTTGTTTTTGTTTTGTTTTGTTTTGTTTTGTTTTGTTGGGTCACACCCGGCAGTGCTCAGGGGTTACTCCAGGCTCCATGCTCAGAAATTGCTCCTGGCAGGCACGGGGGACCATATGGGGCACCAGGATTCGAACCGATGACCTTTTGCATGAAAGGCAAACGCCTTACCTCCATGCTATCTCCCGGGCCCCGAACAGTCTGAAAGTATAAAATATCCTTAAACTACTGACAAAGTAAAGAATTAGGTTCCTATGGAGAACAAATGCTGATTTGGTTTTTTAAATTTCAATAAACAAAAATAAACTTTCCAGAAATAAATTTTTACATGTAGTATTTATATCAGGAAACAGGCATCCCACAGCATCCAGTATGTATTGTTAAAGAGAAAATTAAATTTTTTAGGAGATGTAAAGCAAATAATAATGCGTTCCAGAGAGATAAAGAGTTGGCAGATAATAGTGGCTAAATTTCAATTGTCATTCTAGAAGGGAAAGAGGTGGGGGGGAGTGAAAGAAGGAGGAAGAGAAAGGGGAGGAGAAGAGAAAAGAGAGACAGAGAGAAAGTAAAGCACAGAAGTATCACTTGGAAGATAATAATTGAAGTGTTTTTGAAAAGTTCAACATACTTAAATTCACAGAGTAAAGATGCATAGAGTTCTTGAGAGAGAGGACCAGAATTAAAGTTGAAAAAATCCTGGTCTGGATAGTCTTTCAAGGTCTGTCCACACCTTGAAAACCTTGTCACAGGAGAATCTCTTTTACCATTTCAACATTAAACACTTGCTGATTTACAGATTTGGGCAATAAAGTTGAACACGGTGATTTCAATTTCTTGTACTATTATTTACAAGGGCTTCTTAATAGCATGTGTGATTATACTGCATTTTCCTGATCACCAAAGGAGTTCTTCAATATGCAAGATAAAACTTTATGCAAGAAACTTTTTTAAGATTTTATGTACATATATACATATTTATTAAATGATTGTCTTTAATCCTATTCTATCTAGAATTTCATCATCAATTTTCATAGCTTTAAGTTCTACTGGGTCATTTTTATTTAAGCATTTCATCATAAATCTTAAGAATTTTGTCCTGTATGTTTTAGATCAGCAGGCCAAAAAGTACAAGATTGTTACTTCTACCAAATTTTTATGGAAAAAAATGAGAAAGTTGGAGTCCCTACAATTCAGCAGTTGTTAGAATGGTCATTTATCAACAGTAACCTGAAATTTGCAGAGGTTAGTGGTATTACTTATTGTATCTTATACAAAGTCCATGGCATTTGCCAATATTAGTAGATTGAAAAACTATTATTTTTAACCCAAGGATTACAGTTGGAAATACAAAGTGTTAGCAAAATATATTTTAAAAGTGCAGTATTTTGAGTTTGGTCTTGAAGAAAATGCCTTATAATTAAAGGATAGGATAATTTTTGGATTTTTGGACTAATGATATCAAGCCAGTATGCAATTGGAAAACTTTTAGTAAGTTTGAAGCAAAGAGGGTTTATGTTTTTCTAATATATTTTAAAATAGAACATATATTAAAATGTTTCACATTTTACTAAAGCATGTTAGTTACTATATATATATTTATAAAATAATGTTTACTTTTTTACCTTCGACAAAAGACAAAATAACTTTACTTACAACGGCTGGATACAACAAGTGATATAAATTGCCTGGTTTTTTTTTCCCATCACTTATATCTTCACAGTGTTACAAGTCACATTTATGGCTTTTTAAAAATGTATTCATATCTGATGGAACATTCTAGGAAAATCTTAACAGTTACCATTCATTTTTATTGAATTATAAGAAACAGTGAATGGACTTGAATGATTAAGTTTTTTATTTTCTTATTTTGTTTTGGGGCCACACCTGGCAATATTCAAGGGTTATTCCTAGTTCTGTACTCAAGAACTACTCTTGGTGGGGATCAGGGCACCATATAATGCTAGGGATTGAACAAGGATTGGCTATGTGCAAGTCAAGTGCTCTACCCACTGTACTATTTCTCCAGCCTCTGACAACAGTTTCTCGTGTATGTGTGTGTGTTGTGTGTGTTTGTGTGTGTGTCTACTTGGTACCTGCCTTCACATTCCACTGCCAGACATGGATTCTGTTTTACCACCCAACTTGTTAGTGGTCAGTTTGCTTTGATAGACATGTCAATTTCAGTTTCACAGGAGACATTTTTCCCCAGCAGCTGAACTCTAAAATATATGATTTTTTTATATTTTTGTCTTTAGGCACCATCATGTCTGATCATTCAGATGCCTCGATTTGGAAAAGACTTTAAACTCTTCAAAAAAATTTTTCCTTCTCTGGAATTAAATATAACCGATTTACTTGAAGACAGTAAGTATAGTACCAGTTCATGTGTTATTATTTAGAAGTAGACTATTAGGGTATTTTTGATGACTGTGAGTAAAAGCCTCATAGCAGGCAATTTTTCTAAAAGGCAGTTGACTATCTGGAGAGTCTAGTGAGAGTCAGTCATTTAAATACTAGGCATTATCTTGAAAAACCAGAGATGCAAATGTTAATGCAATGTTCACCTTATGTGAAAATGTATATTTTCACACGAATAAGAAGTCAGACACTACCTCTCCATTGCAAGGCGGGCTCTTATATGTATGTATGCACAGACACTGCCCTTTCAAAATTTTTGTCTACAGTTTAGTTTCTGAAAGGTCATGAGGTGGTGCCAGAAATCAGCAGAAAGAAACTTACGGGAGAAAATGCACCAATAGGGCTAACAGTGGTTGCCTCTTGTGAATAGAAATTGCCAATATGTTGTTTCCTTCTTTGTATTACCCTGTACTTTTTGGTATCTTTATTAGTGTACCTTTCTAGTTGAATGAAAATGCTCCAGAATCTATTATTATTTTTTGAAAGAAATCATTTGGTCAGAGAAAATGCCTTTAAAGAGACTGATTTTTAAGAGATACAATTTAAAATGACTGATAACAGGTGCTGCAGAAATGACTTGGTGGTCTCTGGAGCACCTGTTTGCATGTGGAAGTCCCAAGTTTGATCCCTGTCACCTCCGGTCTCTTGTTCTCTGCCAGGAGTAGCCCCAAGTACAGAGCCAGAAGAAGCCTTTAAACTTAACTTGTGGCCCCCTAAAACAAAACAAAATGAAATTAAGGGGACAGGAAACACTTATATCGAGTCCACAAACATTCTTAGCAGTGTTCAGAGCTTACTCCTGAAGCTCTGTGCTCAGGGATCTCTCCTGGTAACAGTCATTGCTTTTAAAGCTGATCATTTATTTTCAAACATTTTTTTTTTTTTGGTTTTTGGGTCACACCTGGCAACGCTCAAGGGGTTACTCCTGGCTCTATGCTCAGAAATCACTCCTGGCAGGCTCAGGGGACCATATAGGATGCCGGGATTTGAACCACCAACCTTCTGCATGCAAGGCAAACGCTTTACCTCCATGCTATCTCTCCAGTCCCTTTCAAACATTTTTTAATGAAAAACAAAAACACAACTTTAAAGGCCTCTAAGTCCCCCTCTTCGTTTCAGCCCCCAGGCAGTGTCGGGTATGCGGTGGACTCGCTATGTATGAGTGCAGAGAATGCTATGATGATCCTGACATCTCAGCTGGGAAAATCAAGCAGTTTTGTAAGACCTGCAACAATCAAGTAAGTTTGACTTCGACGCTTCTTAGTTGTACTCTTGGGAAGCAGGATACTGTTTGGAAACATTTCAGCTGTAGAATAGTTAAAAAACTCATAAATGAAAAACTGAGGGGCCCGGGAGATAGCATGGAGGTAAGGCATTTGCCTTTCATGCAAAAGGTCATCGGTTCGAATCCCGGTGCTCCATATGGTCCCCCGTGCCTGCCAGGAGCAATTTCTGAGCATGGAGCCAGG
>PVKC010032627.1:0-14200 GCA_004027635.1 Crocidura indochinensis | reverse complement strand
AAAAAAAAAAAAAAAAAAAAAAAGAATCCCAGATCCTAGACTTGAAACTGACACAGGTCCCAGCAACAGCACTAGGAACCAGACTCTGCCCAGGGAAATTCTGAATGCTGTCCCAGTACCAACTTGTACCAGTTATACCATGACATCCTGACATGAGGAGATGGCAACAACTTGAGCTAGAAGAGGGCTGCCCTATCTCATCATCTAGCGGTATGATACAATAGTGAAACATGTCATCCTTTGCCCTAAAAAAAAAAAACAAAAACCAAAATTGCTATTTACAGAAGACTGACCTTGACAAACACGATCTGGAAAGAACCTAGCAAGGGACCAATGAGGAAGTTCCTAGACTAGGCCTCAGCTTCAGATTCGCACAAAAACGAAGATCTCTAATCCCAGAGGTCTGACTTTGATAATTGCAACTGAACAGAACATCTGGAACCATGCTGAAAGACTATAGCCTAGGCTCTGACCTAGGATCTGAGCAAAAACCAAGTCCAATAACCACAGAAGACTGATTACAATAACAGTGATGAAACAGAAATTCTAGAATGGTAAACAAACAAACAAACAAACAAACAAAAAACCCTCTTTCCTAGCCTTCGCCCTATGACCTACGCAAATAGCAAGATCTTCAGCTACAGAGGTGGGATGTCATCACCCACACCTGAGTTGAAAGTATTCTGGAATCATAAAAAGACCTTGGAGTGTGTAAAAGTGTGAGTACAGAGTCTGTAGTTGTTCCCATGGCAGTATGCTTCAAGAGCAGAGAAACCCTGTATCTCTTAGGCCAAGGGAATTTCCATTCTATTTTCCCCAATGTTTACTGTGTATATATATATCACAGAAGTGATACCCAATCTACATCAAGCTGTATGTGGAGGGGCGGACAGTTGCACTAGCATTATGGGGGCTAGACGAGGGGGAAGAGAGATGCATGCTAGGAACAGGAGTAGAGGGAGGACAACACTGGTGGTGGGAATGTTCCTCATTCATTACTACTATGTGCGTTAAATATTACTGTGAAAGATTTGTAATTCACTTTGCCCAGAATAAAAAAAAAATAAATGGTGAATACTGAACAGGGTTACCAGGTGTACACCCAGGCCATACTCCTCTTTCTATGAATCTGAAGCTAAAAGCATCTTCAAGGATGAAATACTGATCAAGCAAGTGAAAGCAAAGATAAGCAAATGGGACTAAATTACATTAAGAATGTTCTACTTGTCACTGTGACTTGACTTAGGCTTCAGAATATCTGACATTCTTTTTTTTTTTTTTTTTTTTGGTTTTTGGGACACCCGGCAGTTCTCAGGGGTGCTCCTGGCTCCATGCTCAGAAATTGCTCCTGGCAGGCACGGGGGACCATATGGGGCACCAGAATTCGAACCGATGACCTTTTGCATGAAAGGCAAACGCCTTACCTCAATGCTATCTCCCGGGCCCCAGAATATCTGACATTCTTCAGTAGATGAATGGCTAAAGAAACTGTGGTATATATACACAATGCAATATTAGGCAGCCATCAGGAAAGATGAAGTAATGAACTTTTCCTATATATGGATGCACATGGAGATTATTATGCTGAGTGAAATAAGTTAGAGAGAGAGACACAGAATAGTCTCACTCATCTATGGGTTTTAAGAAAAATAAAAGACATTATTGTGATAATGCCCAGAGACTATAGAGATGAGGGTTGGAATGACTGACTCATGATATGAAGCTCACCACAAAGAGTGATGAGTGCAGTTAGAGAAATAACTACACTAACAACTATTATGACAATGTTAATGAATGAGAAAAGTAGAATACCTGTCTTGAATACAGGCAGGGGTGTGGGAGGAGGAAGATAGGGGCACTGGTTGTGGGAATGTTGCACTGGTGAGGGGGGTTGCTCTGTTTCTGACAGGAATCCAAATACAATCATGCTTGTAGTCATGGAACTTAAAGATATTATTTAAAAATAATAAGTTACATGAAAATATAAATTTGTAAGAAAGGGGAATTGCATAGCATTCTCACAGATATGTTCTTTGTATTGACACTTAAGGCTCAGATCATTTTATGAGATAATGGAAGTTAATGATATGATTCAATTTTATTACATTTGTTCATAATAGTACTTAGTATGTTTTTATATTATTTGAATGAGAAGAATCGAAATGCAGGGGCCAGGCAGAGGCGCTGGAGGTAAGGGGCCTGCCTTGCCTGCGCTAGCATAGGACAGACTGCGGTTCTGTTCCCCGGTTTCCCATATGGTCCCCCAAGCCAGGAGCAACTTCTGAGCGCATAGCCAGGAGTAACCCCTGAGCGTCACTGGGTGTGGCCCAAAAAACAAAAAACAAACAAAAAACCCCCCAAAAACCGAATCTAGATGCAAAGAGCTTAATTACAAACTTGATGCAAGCTGATAATACCTTGCTATATTGGCAAATTTAAAGTCAAATATCCTCATCACTGATTCCTCATTTATTGTCTCATCACATTTAAACTGATTGTTCTAATTTTGTGCAATTAATTTGATATTCTTATTAAAGTGTAATTACTTATTGAAAATAAAAAGAAGATCAGACATTGACCATTCACCCCTGCACCTTGGATCCCAATAAGAAAACAGCACAGTTTTCTGTACCAGCACCAGGAATCGGACTTCTACCAGGGAAGGCTCTACTGCTGCTTCGCATTGACTTACTCCAGAGCGGGTTCATATGACATCCTGATGACTTGGTAACAGCAACAACTTGCTTTCAGGGAAGAGTTCTCTGCATTGCTACCTAATGGTGGGATAAAACCAGAAGACTCTCTGCATCACCCTGACTTCGACATAGAATCTATACAGAAACCAAGATCTCTAACTACAGAACCAGAGAGCAACAACTGTGATTGGGAAGAGCTTTTACTGGGACCACAGAGAAAGACTTTGGGGTTAGTATGCCTGGAGCCTGTAGTTGGTCTTATGCCAGGATACTTCATGGGCAAGGTCTCCCTGTTTTAAGGCCAAAGATTTTTCCTTTCTATTTTCCTCATAGTTTGCTGTGCCTATGCAAAAAACAGTAACTACCACACACACACACACCTACACCATTTTTTTATTACTTTTTTATCTCTGATCTTTTTTTTAATAAAAAGAGCTTACTAAGCCTTCTGTTATTGTATTAATGACTTTACTGGTGATACAATAATTTTCACAAATATACTTGCTACTGAACTTTTCCTTCTTTCTTTTTTCTTCTCTTTTATTTTTTTTTTATTTCTATTTTCTTTTTTTCAATAACTTTGCTAACCCTTATCTTGAAACAAATATATTATGATAAGTTATGTCAACTATGTGTTGCATTTTCTTTAAATAAAATAATTAAAAAATAAAAAGGATGTCTGCACCACAAAGGAAATAATGACCAGGATGCAGAGATTGACTGCTAATGGGAGAAACTATTCACCAATACCCATTAACCCATGATAAGGAGTTAATATCTAAGATAGATAAGGCACTGGTAAAGCTTAACAAGAAAGATATCATCCAGCTCCATCAAAAAGGGCAGAAGAAATTAATAAAAACTTATTCTAGGAAAAAATACAGTCCAAGATAGTCCAAGGCACATGAAAAATGTTTTATGTCACTAATAATCAGAGGGGTGCAGATCAAAACAACAATAAGATACCATCTCATACTACAGAGACTGGCACACATCATAAATGCCACTCCTGGGAATATATATTCTAGGAGCCCAAAAACACAATATAGAAAAGACATCTGCCATCCTATAATCATTGCAACACTTTTCACAATAGATAGAATCTGAAAACAACCCAAGTACCTGAGAATAGTTGAGTGGATAAAGAAACTATGGTACATCTACAACATGGAATACTATGCTGATATTAGGAAAAGTGAAATCATGAAATTTGCTTATTCATGGATAGACATGGAGAGTATCATACTAAGTGAAATTAATCAGAGGGAGAGGGAAAGACATAGAATGATCACAGAGTTATACTCCATGACAATAGAAATGAGGGGGGTAAAGTACAGTTAGGACAGAGAAGGAATCACTCTGACAATAGTAGTAAATGATCACTCTCGACAAGAACAGGGTGCTGATAGGAGGTAAATTGACATCCATGGTAGTAATAATATACAAATTACAGTGACAAAAAGGAAATAAGAGAGACAGGAGAGAGAAAGAAGATAAAGTGTCTGTCATAGAGGCAGGTTGCAAGAGTAACAGGAGGAAAACTAAGGAAATTGGAAAGAAATAAACACTGATGAGGGAATGGGTGTTGGAATATTGTATGAATGGAACTCAACCATCAACAACTTTAAAAACGGTCTCATGTTGACTCAATAAAAATGTTAAAAATACTAAATGGAAACATCCCTACTTAGGGGCAGGCAAGATTAACATTATCAAAATGATATTATTCAAAGTATTTAACATATTAATGTGAAAAATAGCCATGATGTTTTTAAAATACATAAATCAAATGCTGTTGAAATTTATATTGCATAAGAAAAATCTCAGAATGGCCAAAGCAATCCTATGGGAAATAAGATAGGTTTCTCTTTTCCCAATATTAAATTATAATATAAAGCTATAGTAATCATAACAGTGTGGTAATGGATTAAGAACTGACTCTGAGGTGCTGGAGAGATAGCATGGAAGTAGGGTGTTTGCCTCACATGCAGAAGGACAGTGGTTCGAATCCCAGCATCCCGTATGGTCCCCCGAGCCTGCCACAGGCAACTTCTGAATGCAGAGCCAGGAATAATCCCTGGGCGCTGCCGGATGTGACCCAAAAACCAATCCAAAACAAACAAGCAAACAAAAAAAAAAAACCCAAACTGACTGTGAGATCAATGGACTTAGTTGTGAGTCCAGAAACCAGACCTCAAGTACATGGACAGTCAACCTTCACAAAGAGCACAAAAAGTATTAAATGAAACAACGAAAACTTGTCAGTCACATGCCAAAAAACGAATTCAGTAGCTTTTCTAATACCATGCATAGAAGTTAAATCAAAATTATTATTAAAGACTTCAATATCATATTCAAATCTATAAATTATATTGAGAAAACATGTCAAACACTTTATGACATTGAATCTAAAGGTATCTTTAGTGCTTGTCATGGCCAAACAAGCAAAAGCTAATTTAAAAAAAATGGTATTATATAAAACTCAGAAGCATCTACACCACAAAAGAAATAATCAGAATAAACAGAGTAGGAGAAATAACATAGAGTAGGAGAAATACTTGTCCACTACTCATCTAACAAAGGGTTAATATCCAAAATATATAAAACATTGTTAGAATTTCACAAGAAAAAAGTTCCAAGCCTAATCAAAAAATGGGAGAAGAGGTGAAAATAAATTTCTTCAAAGAAGACCTAGACATGAAAAAGTGCTCTGCATCACTGATAATCAAAGAAATGTAAGTTAAAACAATGAGATATCATTTCACACCAGTGTGACTTGCACATGTCACAAAAACAAAACAAAAACAACCAGTGTTGGTGTAGATGTTGGACAGAAGGAACCTTTAATCTCTGGTGGTGGCAATGTCAACTGGTCCAACCCTTTTTTTGGAGGGAAGGGACCAGCACCTGTCAATGACCAGGACTTAATTCCTGACTCTAAACTCAGGGATCACTTTTGGCGGTGCTCAGGGTTGAAGGGTATGTGATGCTGAGGATTTGAACTTGGGTCAGCTTCATGCAGAGGAAATGTCCTACCACTGTACTATTGCTCCAGCAACATAGTTAAATGTTTTTGACTATGGTAAACAATATGGGCACTCCTCAAAAAACTAGAAATTTAGCTTTCTTATGATTCACAACTCCACTTTTTTGGTGTTCAATCCCAAAGTCCCTAAAACTATATTCAGAAAATACAATGCACTCCCAAATTAAGTACAGTACTATTTATTCATCTTTTTTTGTTTGTTTTTTTTTCGGACCACACCCGTTTGATGCTCAGGGGTTACTCCTGGCTAAGCACTCAGAAATTGCCCCTGGCTTGGGGGGACCATATGGGATGCCGGGGGATCGAACCGCGGTAGCAACCTTTCCTTGGATAGCACTTGCAAGGCAGACACCTTACCTCTAGCGCCACCTTGCCGGCCCCAGTACTATTTATTCCTAATTGCCAAAATCTGTAAATGACTCAATTGTTCAATAATAGATGACAGATAAAGAAACTGATACATGCATGCACAAACACATAATGGAATACTACTCGGCAACAAGAAAAGTAAAAATCATACAATTTGCTCCTCATGGATGAATCTGTAGAGTATCCTACTGAATGAAGTCAGAAATGGATAGATACAGAATGATCTCCCTCATGTCTGGAATATAAAAAATATAGTAAGGAAATAACAGATGCCAAAGACAACAGAAACTGAGAACTGAATTTTAGTAGGGGGAAGCTTACCACAGAAGGGGGGTTAAGGAGGAATAAAATATGGGAGTTGGAACAGGGATTCTAGGACAGTGTTGGAGAGAAACAGATATTTTAGGCTACCTACTGGTGCCTAAAATAAAACAAAAATTTAAAGAACATACAGAATTTTATGATTCCTCATCACTTCAACTTATCTCTATTTGTTTTAAGTCACTGTCACCTATAGAACTGCAACTACCTTCTTTCTATCCTGCATTTATTTGCTTATCTGTAGTGTAATCTCAACATGGCACCCAGAATTGTCATTTACAAAGCAACCTTGCCACTTTTCTGGATGAACTCTGGCAGTTGGAAGTTTTCAATACTCACACAGATTTCATGAAGAGACACTATTATGAGGCTCTCAGGTATATGAAGATCCTCTACGATTTCACTGTCTCAGCCCCTTTTTTTCTTTCTTTCTCACTCACATTGTATCAGTCATAGAAGATACACACTGCTGTTCAACTAACAATTCAGTCCTACTTCTGTTTAGGGGCCTGTGAGTTTGCTATTCACTCTGCCTGGAAAGTCAGTACCCAGGGATCTATGTGAATTGTCATTTTCTTTAGAATTTTTTGTTCAGATGTCTCCTTCACAGTGAGGACTATGCTATCAATTTAAAATAACTACTATATACTTCTCTTCCCAACACACACACGCACACACACACACACACACACACACACACACACACATACACACCCCATTCTGTAGCTTAATTTTTTCCTATTACATTTTCACTTTCTAACCATTTTCTTGTCCATTTTGTTTACTGCTACCTTCTCAGGGCTTAAACAGTTAAGGTGGCTCTTAAGTGAATGTTGACCTAATAAGAGAATATTTTTGACTTAATAATTCTATCAAATGGTTTAAATTATATAATCTTTTTTTTGTTTTGTTTTTGGGTCACACCTGGCATCGCTCAGTGGTTACTCCTGGCTCAATGCTCAGAAATCGCTTCTGTGATTTCCTGGGATTCAGAAATTCAAACCACTGTCCTTCTGCATGCAAGGCAAATGCCTTACTTCCATGCTATCTCTCTGGCCCCAATCTTTTTTGTTGTTGTTGTTTGTTTGTTTTTGTTTTTGGGTCACACCTGGTGGCACTCAGGAGTTAATCCTGGCTCTGCACTCAGAAATCATTACTGGCAAGCTCGGGGGACCATTTGGGATGCCAGGATTTGAACCACCATTTGGCTACATGCAAGGCAAACACCCTACTGCTGTACTATCTCTCCAGATCTAAATTATATAATCTGCATGTTATTCAAATTCTGATTTCTGTGGACTACATATATTCTGTGAGCAGCTTTGAGATAAGAAACATTGCCAGAATGATAAAAAAATTTTTTTGTAGCTTTATTGTATTTTACTTTATTTAAAATATTTTTATCAGGATAAAATTTATAACTAGTTGGGGCCGGGCGCCCAGCGCTGGAAGCAAGGTGCTTGCGCTAACCTAGGACGGACCGCAGTTCGATCCCCCGGTTCCCCATATGGTCCCCCGTGCCTGCCAGGAGCAACTTCTGAGCGAATAGCCAGGAGTAACCCCTGAGCGTCGCCGGGTGTGGCCCAAAAACCAAAAAAAAAATATTTATAACTAGTTATCTTTTATCATTATTTATAGATTTCAAAGATTCTAGGTATATCTAAATTAATTTAGTTTTTAGTATCTAACAAGAGTTTCTTAATCTTCTGGAAGCCATTCTTTGTGTTCTTGTTCAGTTAATGACTGATTATTCTAATACTGCCTTTAATGTGTTCCTGAATTTCTCACACTAACCATCAATTCTTTTTCGATCTCTTCATAGACATATGTTATTTCACTTTCTCGATTATCCACACATAGGTAAGCATTATCGTATTTCTTTCTCCAGGTCTCAAAGAAGAAATCATCCAATTCTCGGTAGGCTACCATGAGGGTGCGAAGGCCTTCATTGGCAAAATTCTGAAAGACAAGTGTGTGCATCCAGTAAACAGGGATTATCAGGGCTGAGATAAGGACTGCACAAATCCAATTCTATGGACCATAGAATTGGGGAGGAGAGTTGCTACTACCTAGTCAATCAGCAAGTATTGAACTTTCTCAGCAAAATGCTCCAAGAGTGGGCCAGCATAGCAAAAGATAAGTCCGCAAGTACTCTTTTTTTTTTATTACTTTTATGAACTAATTTATTTTTAATCTTTATTTAAGCACCATGATTACAAGCATGTTCATAGTTGGGTTTCAGTCATACACAGAACAGCCCCCTTCACAGTGCAACATTCTCACCACCAATGCCCCACCCTTCCCAACCCTTGCAAGTACTCATGAGAGATAGAAGGTTCTAGTTTCTAGTTTTAATACATAAGTGCTATGTGACCCTGGAAAGAAAAATGAAGTCTTCTAGATTTTTCTTTTAAAATTAAAATTATTTTTTTTCAAATCCCTCGCAGGGTCGGAGAGATAGCATAGTGGTAGGGTGTTTGCCTTGCAAGCAGCCAATCAGATGGGGGTTCAAATCATGGCAATGTAAATGGGAATATGATCCCCTGTCCCAGTGATTTCTGAGCGCAGAGCCAGGAGTAACCCCTGAGCACCGCCAGGTGTGACCCCCAAACCAATAAATAAATAAATAAAATAAAATCCCTTGCAGATAGGATCATGATAATGATGTCTGTAGTAAGATAAAACATGTGTAATTAAGAAATAATTAAAAAGAATAATCTATTATAAAAATAAAGGTAGGATAATTTTTACAAGCATATATTTATTTTGTTTTCTTCCTCGCTTTTTTCATCAGATATTAAATGGGCATTTCAAATATACAGAAATAAACAAATGAGCACATATATTATGTAATTGGTTGGTTCAACTGGAGCTGGCAGTATTAATGAAGCAATTGCCAAAATACTGTGTGAGGAAGCACCTTTATTTTTGGTTTTAGGATCCACCCAGTTGTGCTCAAGGGTTTCTCCAGGCTACTCCAGGAGAGGAGGAACAGTATATGTGGAGTGATTAGAATTCAAACTGGTTGGGCATTCTCCAGAGTTCATAATGCTTTTTTTTTTTTGTTTTGTTTTCAGGGCCACACCTGGCAGTGCTCAGGGGTTACTCCTGGTTCTACACTCAGAAATTGCTCCTGGCAGGTTCGGGAGATCATATGGGATGCCGGGATTCGAACCACTGTCCTTCTGCATGCAAGGCAAATGCCTTACCTTTATGCTGTCTCTCCGGTCCCTCATAATGTTTTTTTGAATCTTCATACTCATACCTAATGCTGTTGAATTCCTTGGCAGTCTGTTGTGTCATCTGAGAAGTTATGGTTTATTTACTGACTTGGCTATATTGCAATGAATTTATTGTTAGGTGATCCCTCAGATGAACACTCACTTTTTCTAGAGTTAAGCCAGTTTGGTGATATCTATTGGTGATTGACAAAACTGCCATCTCAAGAACTGTTCAACTACAAATCTCTATGATAATCAATGGGGAGGAGAAGGTAATATTGTTTATGTGTCTGCATGAAGTGAGCTAGCCCATGATAGGTGGGAATGGCCATAGAAACCACGGAAAGAGTTAAGAAAACTGCTTTGACTGGAAAACTATCCATAGCAGAATGAAAGTCAAGGTCTACATGGCATTGTTGTAGTTATGAGAGCAAATGAACTTATTTGTGATATTCTCAGACTTTATCTTGTCACAGCATTAAAGATTTATGATTGTTTGGGCATATCTTCGATCCTAGATGCCTTAAAGAAGCACTGATTTCAATACGTGAGGTTCCACTCTTAGGATGGATCTAAGGCCCTTGTTGAGTGTTATTCTGCTCATCATTGGAACTGGGTGGTGGCAAAACTTCCACAAGTGATCCTTTGATATTGAGTGGTATCGTTAGGTGGTTGAAGATTTGGGGCCTGCTCTTTTTTTTTTTTTTTGGGTCACACCCGGCAGTGCTCAGGGGTTACTCCTGGCTCCATGCTCAGAAATTGTTCCTGGCAGGCAAGGGGGACCATATGGGGCACCGGGATTCGAACCGAAGACCTTTTGCATGAAAGGCAAACACCTTACCTCCATGCTATCTCCCGGGCCCCGGGGCCTGCTCTTTATTTTACCTTGGTGCTTAATGTATTGATATGATTAAGATGGAAATCACAGGGGCCCGGGAGATAGCATGGAGGTAAGGCATGCCTGCCAGGAGCAATTTCTGAGCATGGAGTCAGGAGTAACCCCTGAGCACTGCCGGGTGACACAAAAACAAAACAAAACAAAACAAAACAAAACAAAAACAAAAAAAAGATGGAAATCTTTTTTTTGTTGCTATTTGTGTTTTAGGCCACACTTTAGTGCTCTGGGGACCATGAAGTTCCAGGGATCAAATTTGGGGTTAGTTCCTAATACAAAGCACATATGTGCTTTTAATCCATCTTCATAGCAGGGCACTTAGAGCCATTTCTATTACTATCATAAATACTTCCAAAGACATGAAAGTATCCTCATCATTATTTGAGATCATGGGTCACTCAACTTTTTGATTAAAAAGTTGGCAAAGTAGCCAGAAAGAATCCTATAAAATATAATAATTTTTAAAACAGGGGTCACACTTGTTAGTGTGAAGAACAGAGAGGCTCACGGCTCACTTGCAGTAGTACATGGGAAGCGATTGCTACTAGTGATCAAATGCAGGACTCTAACACCTGAGCTATCTCTCTTCCCAGCCCACATTCAGTTGTTTTTATTGTTTCATCAATCAAAGAGACACAAACAACATATGTCCAAAAAGAAACATACTAACAAAGGGCCACATATGTGGTCACACATCCAGAGACAGAAAATCATCCATAGCTTCCATTTTCTTCGACTTAAACACTTACGTCTAAGTGTTCCATGGTCGTCTCTTTGAGGTTTCTACAGGATGGATGAAGCAGCTGACAGATGATGGTATCTGCTCCCTTGCAAAACAACAGTATCCGATTTTCAGGTGTCCTGACTAGGAATAAGCAAAACAACCAGAGAGGTTATCAATATAAGAACTTGCCTGGGTTACTGAGGGATGCAAGAGGCTGTTCCCATGACATTTGATTTTGATACTTATGAAGGGTTAAATACTTAAAGAGTGATCACATGGGACAAGTCATGTAGTGAGGTTTGATGAAAGAATATGGAAAACTATGGAACCAATTCTTCAATTGGGTTCTATTTTATGGAAAGAAGACTCTGATGTAGAATCAAATTTGTTGATTTGATTTGATATAGTTTCTCAAGCCAAATTCTAGACCAAATTAAGTAAGGCTTAAGGATGAAGAATAACCTTATTTCATCTTCAGAATTGAGAGCAAGATAGAATGAATCCTGCTTCCATATTTTATTCTAAGGTCACAAATTTTGGATTTATTTTCTGCTTCTTTTGTTTGTTTTGGTGACTTTGCATTCAAGAATTATTCCTGGTGGTGTGTGGAGAACATGAAATTCCTGAGATTCCACATGAGTTGGCCACATGTAAGGCACGTGATCTACCTGCTGTACTATTACTCCAGTCCTCACTATCTTCTTTTATCTTGGCTTTTGAGGGGAGAGGCTCTAAAAAGTCCTACTATAGCAAGTCTTATATGTGCATGAAAAAATATATAGTATATGTGAGAGAACTGGTAGAAATGGCTGTAAATTTATATGATCGTACTTGTGAAACAGCTTGTGGTTGAGAAAAATATTTATGTGCAAATAGAAAAGCAAGTTAATTTATTAATGAATATGAAAACCAAGTAATAGAATAGAACTGGCCAGTAGGCATACCCACCAATAACAGACATCCTCTTGCGCACATTGTTGAAGTCCAAAATAGCCAGCAGTTGGTAGACTCTACTTTCCCCCATTTCAACCACTGTGATTGAGTCAGATGTGCGGGCACAGAGCACAAAACCAAAGTTTCTGGCAGCAGTAACCAGGGCATCTTCATCTGGGGATTGAGCTTGGTACACTAGCTTACCTGGAAAGAGAGAACAGAGTAGCGAAAGGCTGTGGGGTTGTATAACCATGGTTCATCCAGAAATGATTGTCTTCCAAGTGGCTTACATAAAGATAGAGCACAGGATGGGGCTTCTCACTTTAGAACTTCTCCTAAGTCTGATTAGAAAAGACCAAGTTGCATAGAATAGGTCAGTTCTTTTCCTTTCCAAAAATTTCAGCTAATTTTATGTACTTGAGTCAGTACTAAAGAGATACATGGTGCATGGGGCACGCAAGATATGCAAACAAATAAAACATGAGCAGTTACTCTTCAACTTCAGTAGGTGAGGCTGACTCAAGGAGTTTGTTAAAAATGTAGGCTATGGTCTCTAACCAACATGTTAAATGAAGAATCACAAACCTGGGAAGAAGCCAGGAAGCTGAATGAATCTCAAACAGGTGTTCCTACATAATGCACTCCTTATAGGAAGGGCCATACTTTTTTTGTTTGTTTGTTTTTGGGCCACACTCGGTGATGCTCAGGGATCATTCTTGGCTCTGCACTAAGAAATCACTCCTGGCTTGGGGGACCATATGGAACACTGGGGGATCAAACTGCAGTCTATCCTAGGTTAGCACTTGCAAGGCAAATGCCCTACTGCTTGTGCCATTGCTTGGGCCCCAGGAATGGCAACATTTTAAGATAACACTGTTATAATATGGTTTAGTAAATTATTAAAATATTAATAAATGAGTATTATTGTCCTTTAAATTCTCATTAAATGCTAAATGACTCATTCTATTGAAATAATTGGGTTTTTTTAATTGAATTTCTTTTTTTGTTAGTTTTTTTTTTGTTTTTGGGTCACACCCATTTGACGCTCAGGGTTTACTCTTGGATATGAGCTCAAAAATCACTCCTGGCTTGGGAGTACCATATGGGAAGTTGGGGGATTGAACCTCGGTCTGTCCTAGGCTAGCGCTTGCAAGGCAGATGCCTTACCTCTAGTGCCACCGCTCTGGCCCCTGACTCAATATATTTCTGGAATCCTCTTTTAAAATATCACAACAATCTGAGGTTTATTTTGAATTACTTTTCTCCTGGAAGTTAAAAGTAGTTAAGCAATACTAGAGTCTTATATTTGTAAATAAGATAGGTGGGAGAGTTAGCACAGTTTTCAATTAGATATAGAATGAATTTATGGCATAATGAGACTTCTTTCTTATGTTTTCCTTACCCATTATTTAGGAAAGTAAACAAAGACGAGTTCAAATATCCTTTGAGTAGGAACAATTTGTTGCCATATTGGGTCCAGAGAGGTTTGGATTTTTTTTTTTTTTTTTTTTTGGTTTTTGGGCCACACCCGGCAGTGCTCAGGGGTTACTCCTGGCTCCATGCTCAGAAATTGCTCCTGGCAGGCACGGGGGGACCATATGGGGCACCAGGATTCGAACCGATGACCTTTTGCATGAAAGGCAAATGCCTTACCTCCATGCTATCTCCCGGGCCCCGGAAATATTGGATTTTGTTTCCTGTCTGCACTCTTAGAGGATTTTAGGAAAGTCATTTGATCTCATTTAGTTCCAGTTTCCTTTTCTATAAAATTGGGATCATCTTTTTTTGAATTTTTTTAGTTTACCTTAGAGGACTGTTGTGAAGATTATGGAAGTAAAAACTGTGGAAGTAAAAATAACATTACTTTGTAAAACTCTCATAAAAATAAGTCATAAAAACAAGGTTTTATATGCTTTATGTTAAAAATCTGCTAATAAGGGGCCCGGGAGATAGCATGGACCTTTCATGCAAAAGGTCATCGGTTCGAATCCCGGT
>PVKC010032626.1:0-14191 GCA_004027635.1 Crocidura indochinensis | reverse complement strand
AATTTCAGGGTGTTTAAGGAAGTGATCTATTGAACTGACTGCACAAAAGGTGACTAGAAATATATTTACTTCGAGGTTATTTTCTTAAACAAGGAAGGTTAGCTAAGTATAATAAAAATATTGCAAACTAATTTATTCATTTGTTCTATTGAGTTCTGAGCTATAAATTTTCTAGGAGAAGGAATGGATAGGTCATATCTGCCTAGAAATATATAATATAAATGGAAATGTCAACAATTATTTGATGATATAATTATTTGAGTTACATAGTGATAGCTAGTGTGTTTGGTTTGGAAAGAGGAGGGTTGATGTTTGATCAGAGTTAAGACTTCTCAGTCTGTTCTTCCTTGATTAATATATAGTGTCCATCTTTTTTGACTTAAGGGTATCTCTCTAGGCATACACACAGACATAAGATGCAGTGCAGGATAGGAAGGGCATCTAGGCTGGTTGTAGAACTCAAAAGCACATTGGGAGAATATATAACCTATTTAATATAATCTAATTTGTGTTGCCTTATGTAACAATTCACCCTATTGTGATTTCATTCTAGACATATTTTTTTCCGCTTGGGCAGGGTCACCTGACAATACTTGGGTTCCTCCTGGCTCTGCATTCAGGAATAACTCCTAGTGGGCTTGGAAAATGATATGGGTTACTGGGGATTGATCTCAGGTCAAGTGTGTTCTAAGCAAATGCCCTACCTGTTGTGCTGTCACATTTTATACTATAGATTTTGTTTGTTTATTTTAGCCACACCTAGTTGCACTCAGAAGTCTATTTTTGGCCCTGTGCTAGTGGGTTACTTCTGACCATGCTTGGAAAATCATGTGCTTCTGGGGTATAATTTGAACCTAGTACATACTCAGTCTGCTGAACTATCTTTCTGCCTGGGGATAGAACCTGGGTTGGCCACATCCAAGGCAAACACCCTTCTTGCTGTGCTACCACTCAAGCCCCTAAGATCCTATTTTATATTCAGTATCACCTACAATGTTCTGGTAGGAGCTAGACATATCTTAAGTGCCTATTCAATGTGTGTGAATCAAATGTAGAGTTTCAGATAATGATTATTTTACTAGAAAATGACAGGCAAATAGTTGATGGCCAAATAAGTCCAAAATTACATATAATAAAGACTCCACATGGAAGGCAAAAATCAGTGCTGATTATGAAATTTGGCTGGTCTAATTTGCTTCAACTTACAATGACTCAGGATTTTGGTTAGCCAAAGATTTCAGATAGCATAATTTTAATTATTTTAAATTTTATTTGTTTTCTGAATAGGGTAAACATGATTAGTAAATGACACCCGGAAGCCTAGGACAGACATGTCTTGCTCTGCTCTGAGTGTATGAACCAACCAAGTCCCACTGACACTCTTGTCTTGGACCGACAACCATATATGGAAGCAGAGAGTACTTTTTGCTTTACTGGGGGATCTTTAAATAGCAGGAACAGCAACTCAAATCTTTTCAAAGAGCTACTTAAAGTTATTTTTCTCCATGACAACAGCCTGCCAATAAGGATAGAATTTAAACAACTAAAACCCAGAGCAAAAAGAAAAAGGGAAAATTTCCCTGCTCTAAAGAATGCTCAGAAATAAACTATAGTCAAGCGTAAATACCATACATTGACTCATAGGTATAGAATAGATGAGATGAGCAATCAAAGTACACACTTTAATTTATCTGTGTGCAAAATCACGAGGCTACTTAAATGTGTTCACTTAGTGGAAGATGGGGATGGGGTGGATGAATATAAAAATCTTTCTGTAATGATAAGATTATTATGATTGATGAACCTACAATGATGCTTTATAATCATCCAGAATCTATACTTTACATTACATAATTCACTCTTGGTTCAGATTTGATATATTAGGAAAAATGTACGTATCATTGTGGTATCTTAGAAAGATTTATAGCCTTAAAAATTCTCCCTTCAACCTTTATATCTGAAGATCTACTATTTGCATACTTTTATTTTTACCAAAATATCAAATAGTTGGAACTATACATAGATTGGTTTTTGTCTCTATAATACACATATAGGTTCCTCCAAGTGTTTTTCATGTCTTGATAGAGAATTTCATCTTACTATTTAATAATTTTACATTATATGGAATTGTTATAATTTATTTATCCATCCACCTACTATAGAACTCTAAGTGTCCAGTTTTGGCAGCTCCGATTAAGTTGCTATTTATATTTACCTGCAGGTTTTTGTGTGGACATTAGGTTCAACTCCTTTGGGTAAATACTAACAAATATGATCACTGGTTCTGCGGGCTTGTGTAGTAAAAATATATTTAGTTATAAAATATTGTCAAGCTGTTTCTCAAAATGGCTATCCTATTTTCCATCAACAATGCATCGACAGTTCCTATTGCTAACATTTGTAATTGTCAATGGTCTTGGGTTTGACCATTTAATAAGTATACAGTGACATTTTGTTGTTTTTATTTGCATTTTCTTCAAGACAGATGGCATGGGACAGCTTTTACTATTCTTATTTTTCATTTGTAAGTCTTCTTTGATGAGATGTCTATTAATTGCTTATTGCCAAATCACAGTTTATTTATAATTCAAGTTATAGAGTATGACCTTATCTCTCACATGGGAAAGATTTATAAAATTTACCTTCTGGTTCTAGTTGTCTTCAAAAAGTAGGAAAACTAGCTTAAACATTTTCTTATTTTACCCTTTATCTAATTCAATATCACTAGTTTCAGAAATGATCACCGCCCAAAACAGAACAGATTCCATTTCTATTCTATTTTTTAAAAACTTTATTTAGTTTTTTATTGAATGATTGATTTTGGGCCATACCCAGTGGTGCTCAGGGTTTAATCCTGACTCTGCATTCAGAAATCACCCCTGGCAAGCTATGGGATGCCAGTAATTGAACCGGATCTGCAGCATGCAAGGCAAAAGCCCTACCACTGTGCTTTCTCTCAGGCTCCTGCATTTCTATTCTCTTATCTTCTAGAGCCTAGATTTTAAACCTGGGGGTCACTACTGAATGCAAAAATTATTTTTTAAAAATTTGCTATGTTTCATTACCACTGACTTAATTTGTGAACCAATTTTATATAGCTTATGCTGCATAAAAGTAGATAAAAAGCAGAAAAAGTTTAAGAAGTCCTACTTTAAAGTTTCCAATACAGGTGATTGTCTAGGTTTTAATCAAATTTTCTAGCTTTGATAGTAGTAACTTTTATCTCAATGCCAGAATCAGACATTTGTTAAATGTTTTTTTTTATATAAAATTACGTCCTCTATAAGTCAAAATCTGACCTAAGAATTACAAGCTAATCAAATATCACCTTCAATTTTTGGGAGATTAGAGTAGTGTTTTACAATATCTAATCATAGTTCTGCTCATTAAAACTATTTAATTCCTTTGTTCCTTATTCTAAAATTTGAAATTACAAATTCAACCCCCAAAATTCATTATCATTTTAACAATCCTTTCTTTGGACATACTTTAGTCAATGACCTTTTCCAGAGATGTGTCAGAATTTCACATTATTCCTTGTACTTTATTGACTATTTTTATGTGCAGGTATTATTCCAGTGACCTGAATTTGAGGAGATTCTAGAGTCTATACGGAGGTGCAAGCATGCATATGTATTTGTGAGAAGTAGGAGTTGAAAGCTAATTACAATCTGGGGAGTTTTCCTATATGCTTTTTTTTAACCAGAAAAATAAGTGTGATTATAGCTTTAAAAATGAAATGTTAGCTTTTAAACAACCTGCAAGTGAGAGAGTTAAAGAAGGGAAAGGACTCCATAAAGCTTCTGTGTTTAGAACCCATATGATGTCCTTTTAGTTGGTAAATTGAAAATAAATATTAAACCAAGAAGTAATCAACTCTCACTGCATTTAACTGAACACTAATAAGCCTCTGGCCAGTCAATAATACTAACTTAACAAAACCATTGTCGGGTTTTTCTGCAATGACAACTTAAGTAGTCAATAATTATAGTCCTTGAACATTTGGTACATCTCCCCCATGAGAGCTTGATTTTGAGGTTAGGAGCACAAGGATTTGGAAGCCAGACCTATACACCAAGTTACACTTAAGGTCTCCCATGATGATGTTTTGTGACTGCTATAACCAAGGTTCAAGTGATCCTTTGCTCTTAATCTTGGTTTTCCTAATGTGAAAAATCTGGCTTTGGGAAACACTGGTCATTACTGGTCTCTTATTTCAGAATTTGAATGGATTGATATGGTATTTTTTGGATTATTCTTTACCTACCTTCTGCTTCCTGAATGTGCTATCTGCTGTTCTTTGCCCCATCTCTGTTTCCAGGAGGCAGTTGCCTATTGGAGCCACTCATTGACAGATGGCTCCTTACTGGGTTTTAACCAATGAGAAGTTGAGGTCAGAAGAACTGGACAGTGAAATCAATATATATTTTTCTGTAGCATGATTCTAGAAGTAGTTTGCTCAATTACTTAAAATTATAGTTCTGCCTATAGCTGCTTGTCTATGTGTCCAAATCTCACTTGGCTCTAGGAACTCATTTCCTCCCTGAGTCTTGTGTCTGAGGTTAGTAGATAACTTCCTATAAATATGAGTCTTGTATTCTTTAACCTCCCTAAAGTCTATCAGAATCCTGTACTTTCCTCTAGTACTATCATTACAATCTCTTCATTCAAATAATTTATAAAAATTTATTTCTCTCCTGGGCCCCAATAAATGGAACTCTGGATGTTTGAATGTCTTCTATAAGTTATGAGTCATGTAACCAATGCCATGTATGCTTTCTTACCTCTTTAAGGCACGTGAATTTTCCAAGTGCCAAAGGTTAGGCAATTTCAAATTGGAAGTTTGTCACAATTACTTAGAGAACTTTGAAAAACATATCCTGTTCCCAATATCCCACCATTAAGTGAGAATGTTAGACAATTTTTGCTTGAAAACAAAACATAACAAAATCTATGTTGCAAAAATGACAAAATTATGACACATAAAGTTAGGTGATAGGTTCAGCATGTGATTTTATTTTTTGAAAATTTTCATTGTAATAAAATTATATACGATCTTAGATATATGAAAACTTTTTTGCTCACCTCACTGTATCTTATCTTTATTGACTTCTCTGTTTACCCTGACAGGGTCTTCATTTGTCTCAAAAACGCAGATTGATAAAGAATGGTTTACTGAACTCAAGTTCACCTCTCAAAGGACAATTACTCAAGAAAGAAGGATGAATGTGAAACTACCACCAACAGTTTTGATCAGGCATTAACAACTAGAGAAGATGGCAGAATCCTTGTCTTCCAAACCCCATCAGTTGGATGTAGGGGTTTACAGGAGGCTGAATGGAAAACTAAGTTAGGAGAAATTGATATTAGTTGGATCAAGGGAGAAAGGAATCTTCTTCTGAGTCAGTCTGGGGTGGCATAAGTAGTTAAATAATTCATGATGAATGATGGTCTGTTCCTTGTATTATTTGGAATAAACAAACAACTACTCATTTCTAGGTCATACATGACAACCAGAGACCTGGTATTTGTTCTTTCTTATCTTTAAACTGAATATGTTTGATATTAAACACACAGCACACAAGAACATTATGTAGGATTGAAGGACAGGGCAAAGGTCAAGGGGAAGTGGGAGGTTATAAGATCTACATATATCAGGGCCAGAGTGATAGCTCAATGGGTAGGGATTGGTCTTGCACATCGCCAACCAGGGTTCAATCCCTGGCATTCCATATAGTTCCCTAAGCCTGCTTGGAATGATTTCTGAGTGCAGAGGCAGGAGTAAACCTGAGTGCCACTGGGTGTGACTCCAAAACAAAACAAAACAAAACAAATGCATGTATAAGGTAATGCCCCAAATGCTTGCTGAATTAGAACATCTTATTGGTGATGGGAAGGTTGCATTGTAAAGGTGAATGTTCTTGTTGTGATTGAAACCCAACTACAATTATGTTTGTAATCACAGTGTTTAAATAAAGAAATTATTGGGGCCGGGCGGTGGCGTTGGAGATAAGGTGCCTGCGCTAACCTAGGACGGACCGTGGTTCGATCCCCTGGTTCCCCATATGGTCCCCCGTGCCTGCCAGGAGCGATTTCTGAGCGCATAGCCAGGAGTAACCCCTGAGCATCGCCGGGTGTGGTCCAAAAACCAAAAATAAATAAATAAATAAATAAAATAAATTATTAAAAATAATACTAAAATAAGAAACACAGAAACAAAAAATAAAATTAGGTTGTAATCTCTTTAAAAAAAAAGAATAGTTAATATCTTACATTTATTATACTCTAGGTCAGGACCCAGGACCTTCCGTTTCAATAGTAATGAGTTACTTTAAATGGGATCATGCATATTTGGCTAAATTCCAACATCCTTTTCAAAAATGGCTTCTATTCACATAGACAAATTTGTGATCGTTAACCAAGTCAAACAATATAAGTTTGAAAACCCAATTGCTACACTTTGGAGCTCTCTTTTTTTTTTCTTCTGTTAATTCTTTCAAACGTTATTTTGTATTTGTGCCAGACATGAGAAAGATTGAGAATTTTGAACTACAAGTCCAGGTTCTATTATCTCTGTTCTTTTGTGAACTGGGACAAGAGACTTACCTTTTACATAGTCTGATGACTTTAATTTCACTATGTAGTAACTGAATGGGTTTGAATTATAGTTCTGTTTCTAACTGTAACTTGGCTAAGGTTACTTAATTTCTGTACTCTTCAATTTTTTAAAAATCATCTACTAGAAGACTTACAGAAACCACATTCCTGGGTTCTCAGGTAGGTTAAAAGCTATTTTATTTAAAGAATGGATAACATCATGCCTTATTTGCAGTAATTTCTTTGTTAGTTGATCTTGTAAACATTATTGTTGTTTAAATTTACATTTTTAGCTTTGGAGGACCAGGTAGAAGGAAACATATCAATAGTTTCAGATAGAAAACTCCAGGACTTATTAAAAAATCATGATAAAATCGGAGAGAGCAGTTTCTATAGATCTAGTGGCAACAGATGACTATAAAATCCAGGAGGAAAAGAAACATTCTAACAAGCCAATATAGTTGTTAGAATTTCTGACATTTTGAAAGATTCTGGGTTTCAGCACCAGCCTGGGTGGAAGGCTTTGGCTGGATCTGAAACGGCTCTGACTCTGTTCGGTCCTATGTTGACACAAGCAATTGAAATGACTAGTTTTGATGTGTGGGAGGCAGTAGCGGAGGAAATTTCAGAAAACCACAAAGGATGCTTCTAAATCACATAGAAAAGACACAATGCCGAGATGGCCTTGGCTTATGTATGTTCATTTTTGGCCAATTTGGAGGACATAAGGCATCATTTAGCAAATCTGACTTCATGTTCTTGTAGATGAAGAACTATGCAAATATGTTTTAAATTTACTAGGCCAGGGTGTATCACCTCCGAATGCTGACTGTTAAAATTTCATGACAAAATCCAATATACAAATGTTGGACAGCAGATAAGAGTCAGAATGAAATTAATTTTGGTCTCTTAATAATTTAACACAAATATAGCTTACTATACAATTGCACCTCTCTTTTAGTTTGATCCAGCCAACACCTGCAGGCTCCAGTTTAGTAACACTAGTTTAAATATTGTGTTTTTGTCTTTTTCCTTCTCTTCAGCATTGATCTGGACCTTAAAAGAATTACATAAACAGATTCAAACTAAAATCAATAGCTAACAAATCACTTAAAGGTAAAATGTCTTATGACACTGGTTTTTTTATTCTTTATACTGATCCTTTACTTGAACAATGGTCCTTATTCTCTTTGGTATTTTGTTAATTTTTTCCTATGTGCATGATATATTAAAAGGTCAAAAGCAAAGAATAATTAAATTTTCTCACAAATCAGTAGATAAATTTTATTTAAACTACACTAGTTTCCAGATTTTGGTATATGTCATCATCTCTGATAATACATATTACTCCGTTGTTGTTTTGATTTGCATTTCCTTATTAATAAAAGACAATGAGGGGGCCTGGCGGTGGCGCTGGAGATAAGGTGCCTGCACTTACCTAGGATGGACCGTGGTTCGATCCCTCGGTTCCCCATATGGTCCCCCCTGCCTGCCATGAGCGACTTTTGAGCGAATAGCCAGGAGTATCACCTGAGCGTCACCGGGTGTGACCCCCCCAAAAAAAATAAAAATAAAAAAATAAAATAAAAGACAATGAGCACTTTTTATATACCCATTGGCAGCCTGCATATGATTTTTATAGAAGTGTCTGTTAATTTTTTCTCCTAGTTTTTAAAAGGGTTACTGTTTTTTGTGTGTTTTTGTTTTTGTTTTCGGAATCTTACATGATACCACTACACCAGCAGCACAGCTGGTTACTGTTTTATTTCTTATTAAACTCAGTTATTTCAAAGCAGGTTGCATTAGCATACTTCTCTCTAAGTATTGTGTAATGTTTTAAGTAGATGGGGTGCATACTTACTGTTTTATTTTAATATAAGAATATGTAATGAAATGTACATATTTTAGTTGGGCATTTTCAGTTTTGGCAAATGTATTCACTTAGAGTTAATTTTCACCAGGAGCAGAGTAAGAGCTTCTATTCTCTTTTGAAAGTGGAGGTTAGGGACTTGAGCAGTGGTGCAAGCGGTAGGACATTTGCCTTGCACACAACTAACCTAGGACTGTCCATTGTTCAATCCTCCTGCATCCCATGTTTCCCCAAGCCAGGAGCGATTTCTAAGCTCATAGCCAGGAGTAATCCTGAGTGTCACAGGGTGTGGCCCAAAAAAGAGAAAAAAAAAAAAGAAATTGGAATTCACTATTGAAAGCGGGTGGTACTTTTAGAAAGTAATAGGTAGAATGGTTCAAAGTTTCTTTCCCTTTCAAGAGTAAGCCAATATTGACTCCAGCTTCAAGTACTGAGAGTCTGATAGGATAAGAAAGTTGACATACCAGAAGTTCTGTTCCATCACTGTTGTTTTAATCAGTCTTCTGCAGTTGGTGGTCTTGGTTTTTGCACTGATCCCAGGACAAAGCCTAGGATAGAGTCTTTCATTATGTTTCAAGAAGTTCTGCTCAGTTGCAATTGTTTCAGTCAGACCTCTGGAATTAGAGATCTTGGTCGTTGTACAGATTATATGCCAAGGCCTAGATTAGGGTCTTTTTTATTGGTCCCAGGATAGGTTCTGCCCAGTCATGGTTGTTAAAGTCAGTCTTCTGTAGATAGTGAACTTGGCTTTTGTACAAATCAAAGCATTCCATGTCTTCTGATTTCATCTTATCGTTAGGTGTGATGTAAGACAACCAGCTCTTAGAACAAGCTGTTGCCATTTCCTCATTGTCAGGATGCCATATCAAAACTGGCACATGTTGGTGTCAGAGCAATATTAAGAATGTTCCAGAGGGAGTTTGGTTCCTGGAGCTGCTGTGGAGAAATGTGTCTGCTCTATGTCTGAGATCTAGGTTTCAGGGTTAGGTGGTCGCTGTCTAATCACATGGAGTCTATGTTGGGGCCACATGACATATGTTCAAGGTGGGAGGCTCCCCTGCATTGTAAAATGTCTGAGGTCTTATCCCTAATAGATAAGAGCTTGTTTCTATACGTTAAAATTTTCGCTTTTTTAGAATGCCTTTGCAAAAAGAAATGGTGCTAAATTATATTGCTGGTGCATTTGGGGGTGAAAGTGTCAGGCTCCATCTGGAGCATACCATCATCAGGACATACCAACATACATGCAAGAATAAGAGATAAAAATAATTTTTAAAGTACTGTAGTAATTTCTGTCCCTCCTTTGTATTTTGACTTCCTGAATCTGTAAATATTCATATTTGTCTGAACTCATTAAAGTTGTTTTCTTTTACTTAAACCCAAACTACTGAGCACTATAATATAAACTTCCTTTTAATTTTAAGTTAGATATTCTATGTCTACTGCACGTACAAGGAAGGACCAAGTAGGAAGAGGTCAAGAAAAGGCAAATTTTCTTTTTAAGAACAGTGGATCTAATAATGAAAACATTGCTTTTATCCAGATGTGAGCTATGGATCCCCTATATGTATGGCATAAGAGAAAAAATTTCACAAATATCAGCAATTCTGTTGGAACAAAGTCATTGGCAGAAAAAATGATAAAAAGCAACACCATAACATAAAATGTCTTTGATATATAATATCAATAACTAGTTATTGATATTAAAAGCAGGACCATAATGGGCTTGCTAATTATTATAACTTAGAATACTACCCAATTTTTGTGGTTTTAGTTAAATAATTACAGAAACAGAAGCAGTGTGTTTTCCCTGTTAGAAGGTGGACTAGGTTGCAAAATGCTTAAAATGGATCCAATCTGGAAAATGTTGACTCCATATGTGAGAGAAGGAAAAGGAAAGATTTGCAATTGCCCAAGGGGGAGTAAAGGAAGTATTTTATTGCCCAAGAGAAATTTTTACATTTTTAAGGGAGATTTTGGTTTTTTTTACATATGATACTACTTATCAGTTGAGTTGTGTTATTTTTGGTATTTTATGGTCAGATTTATGGTCAAAATTATTTTTCTCTATAAACCAAAATAGGAGTTCCTCCCAAATTTCTAGAAAAGTGAGGAAAAGGGAAAAACTTTGATGGGAAGAATAGGGCTTGTGAATAAAACAGTGTCCCTGTTTGAATTCCTAGGTGGGTGCCCAAATAATTTTTCACTTAAATGGTAAATATAAGTATGTTTACTGTATACTAAGGACATTTTTAAGTGAGGTTCCTGTGTTTTGCATATTATGAGAATGGTTTAAAAATCTGAAGCAACTGTCTAAAGATGTGAAAATATGATGAAGTTGTGAGGTAACTACATTCTTAGTTGCTTACTTCATTATAGTCTTTATTTTCCTGTATCATTGAACTATTTAATAATGTAAAATTCTAATAAAAATGTCCTCCTAAAGCTTATTTATTTTAATAGGGAAGACATTTTTCTTGGATTTTGTTTCATGAAACCTGTACAAAGAACAATAAATCATCCCAAGTTTTTCCCTAAAGTTTTCTTTGTTTGCATGTCACTCCAGAACAATTCTGCAATCTCCCAGTTCTTCACTAGTAATAATAATATTTTATGTTTATGTGATTTCAGCTTAGTTTATAAAACCTATGACTTTTCTATAATATATACCTACATTATATTAGACCTTTAATATTAGACTTTAAATTTTATGTATATATAACCTATTTAGAAATATATTAGAAATTCATATTATATTTGACATAACCAAATCTTTTCTTTGCCAGTGAATGGGAATAATTAAGGTAAACTATTTGGATAATTCATACTAAAAAGTAAGTTTTTCTCAAGAATTCATAGAAAAGCAGAACAAAGATTAATGGTGGTTGCTGTCTATTATCTAATTATTGCCTCAATTTTTCATTATGCTTTATTATCATGGTTGCTTTAATAAAAAGACTAGTTTTATAGCCATTATGGCTTGAAATAAAATTTAGAGGACAGCATTGAGATTTCAACAGGTCTCCTAATCTTGTACATATGTTATATTCCCCATTTTTAGTCCCTGCCAAAGTAATATATTTATTTCAATTGACAGTCTGTATGTCACTTACAAATTATCCATAATTCATATTTTATACAATTAATTCTTAGTGTCACACATTATATGTGTTTGGGCAAATGCCTATCTTTATATAGGCAGTCATAAATGCCTATCTTCATGGTATTTTAGAGTATTTTTAAAATCCCAAGAAAGCCCGTGATTCAACTATTAATCCTTCATTTCATTACTTACATTCTGGTAACCACCCATCTTTATTTTTTCTTTCTTGGTTTTAGCCTTCCCAAAATGTCATATCATTGAAACGTAGAGTATGCAGTGTTTTCTGATTGACTTCTTTCTCAGTAATATGCATGTAAAATTCCTCCATGTCCTGGAATGATATTCGTATTAAATACTAATATTAGTATTAAATACTATTCCATTGGATTAATACTGCTGAGTCGTATAAAATGTATGAGAATGCTTGGGCTTGTATGAACCACTAAACTATCTTCCAAAATGTGTTCCTATCATTCTGTGCTCCTTCTTGCAATGAAGGAAAATTCTTGTTATTCAAATTCCTTGCTCACATTTGTTGTTGCCAGTATTCTTGATTTGTATCATTCTATTAATGAATATATCATAGTATAATAGATGATAATATAACATCATATAATAAATCATTATATGATGATATAATATTATATTCTAGAGATATAGTTGTATAGTGGTATTTCATAATTGTTTTAATTGGATTTATAAACATATTATATTTTCATGTTGCTTGTGACAGCAGTAACTAATAATTTTTAAGCCCTTGAGCTGTGTCATGAACTCTACAAATACCACCTAACCAATGTTTTCACATCTTTTAGAGGTGCTATCATTGTCTATAAGTTATAGTTAATACAATTTAGACATGCAATAACCTACCATAATCCCCAAATTAGTGTAGAATAGCAAGGGTATATTAGTAAACATATGAACTGAGTAGTCAAGTAGGATATGTAATGAGAAAAGCTTTGAATTTGGATTAATCAGTCCAGGTCACCCACTTGAGTCTTAATAATTTTCCCATTAGGAACCTACATTTACATTTTAGGCTAAACATGGCAAATCATACCTTCTTTGTAGCAGCAGGTAATTAGATTCCAGAAGCTATGCTTTTAAACCCTATTTTTGTTTGTTTGGTTGTGGGCCATACCTGGTAGTTACTCCTGGCTCTGTACTCAGGAATTATTCCTGACAGCCTCGAGGGATCATATGGGATGCCCGGATTGAACTTGCAAGGCAAACACTCTATCAGCTGTACTCTTTCTCCAACACCTCACCTCTAAGTCCTATTTTATTTTGTCAGTTTGGGTCTTTCAGTGTGAGAGTAGGGGAAGGAAAAACAGACACCAAATAGCCAAAATAAACAAAAGCGCTCCACTCTTTGGCAGCCATGTTTTCCGTCTTACTATGATTTCTCTTGCCCTTGTTTTGCTGGAGGTCTCTGTCTGTGCTTGTCTCCAAGTTGCACAATTGAAACTGCTATTTAACAGCTTGTCTAATTTGGCCTCAAGGGTCCTCATCACCTGGCAGTAAGGTTCACCTTGGCCCATTTTCTTCCCTGGCACGATTTCCCCCACCCCAAAGTGGCTTGTGAGGGTGAGGACTGGTGGCAACAGGAGAATAGAAGCTGGTGTAAGGTAACCAGTCCCTCAGTTTTGACCAAATGAAACATTTCTGGCTTGCATCCTGGAAAACCTTTGAGGCTTAGACGCCTCGGGAATAATTTTTTCTTTGTTTTTAATGTTTTTAAGCTGGACCTTCTTTAATCAAAAAATGGAATCACAGGAGAATGAGCTTCTTGCCACATGGGGTCTTGACTCAGATAATTTGATAGCTGCCGATATTGCCCTTCTTGCTCCACCCAGTTCAACAATACCCATCATTGTATCCAAAAGGGATTCACCAGTATCTGGTGAAAACTTGTACAGGCAACTCTGTAGCAGAATGCAGCTGAGGGTTTGGCCTTCTGAGAGTCGAAATAAGCTTCCAGTGACTTACATTATGGTCTGAGAGGATGGCATGATAATTAATTTTTCTTTTCTGGATTAAGGATGGCTATTAAATTGTAAAAGTAATATCCACCACTAGCATCCAGACCTGTTAGAGGATCCTCTCTACACACACCAGCCAGATAAGCAAAATAAGAACCATTATTATTTCTGCTTACTAATGCAAAAATGAACTTCAGATAAGTTGTGATTTGCTCCAGTTAGAGGAGTTCAGCATAGATTGTTCTCTTTTAATGCCAAGAATAGTGTTTCTCTACGAATGCATAATAGTCTCTATTTTATCAATTGTTTTTTTAAATAGGCAATAAGAATATTACTTGGGGCCGGAGAGATAGCATGGAGATAAGGTGTTTACCTTGCATTCAGAAGGACAGTGGTTCGAATCCTGGCATCCCATATGGTCCCCTGAGCCTGCCAGGAGTGATTTCTGAGTTAGAGCCAGAAGTAGTCCCTGAGCACTGCCAGGTGTGACCCCAAAACAAAACAAAACAAAAGAATATTATTTAAGAAAGGTGGGTGTTGGGTCAGAGCGATAGCACAATGGTAGGGCTTTTAACTTGCATGCGACTGATCCAGGACGGACCTTGTTTCAATCCTCGGCATCACATATAGTCCCCC